>NW_025572086.1:0-16754 GCF_020424385.1 Procambarus clarkii
AAGGTGGAAAATGTTGGTTGTAGTCTCGGCACATCCAGAGAGCTGCTGGCGAAACTCAGCGCGTCGAAAACATTCTGTGTCTGGCCAAGAGGCAAAGTAGACTCTTTAGAGGAAGGTTCGAGCCCCTCAAAGTTGGTTATCTCATTCTGGAAGCTGTAGTAGGAATTACGCTGTGGCCCAAATGACTTCGATGAGGTTTTTACCTGAAAACAGAAAACATGGACATTAACATTGTAGTTCTAAACAAGATATTAATATAGTAAACTACAGAACTATTTATACCCAACTAATCAAACGTTCGCTTGGAACAATGGGGCTCTTACAATGTGGCCCGGTAATTTGTTGAGGAAGCAACAACCTCACCTTGTTAATGAAGCAATACAGCAACTGCAAGAGTGTTAATAACAGCACTATTCCTCCCATGACTGAGAACTCAATGATCATCACGTTAGTCTGCTGAGTGACCATGTCGAGCTTAGCCATCCTGTCTGTCTGCAGGGAAACAGGGAATGGTCGCTGGAGGAGTTTGTGACGGACTGTGTCAGGAATGATGTGAACACTGCTAACAGCTCTCTAGGTTATATAGTCCTTAATGGGCCGCCTCACTCTTCCCTCCCCCTCCCCAAACTCCCCGCTGAGGCCTACCCGTAGAATAAAGGTATATTAAAGATTAATATATCTTTCTTTATAACATCTTTTTTTCATTTCATGTAATCTGTTATCATTTTTTTGTCTATAATTTTTGCAAGTATTTACCTCCTTAAAATTTTCTTAGATTAAGGACCTGCCCGAAACGCTGCGCGTGCTAGTGGCTTTACAAGACTGTAATTACCATATTTGTATCCTCACATTCCTTATGTACATTCTTGTATATGCATAAATAAATAAATAAATAAATTAATGCATGAATGGTCGTAATAAGGCAAATAGGACACTGGGATTTATTAATAATCGAAGCATTAGTAGCAGGACACCTGGTTGATACCTGTTTGTGGGAGTTCTTCTACTTCCCTAGCACGGCCCGAGGCCAGGCAAGACTTGTAAGAGATTATTTGTTGCTTGAAGCGGATCTCAGGCCCTCATATAAACCACAGCCCGGTTGGTCCAGCATTCCTTGAAGAAAATGATATAGTTTTCTCTTGAAGATGTCCACGGTTGTTCCGGCAATATTTCTTATGCTTGCTGGGAGGACGTTGAGCAACCGTGAACCTCTGATGTTTATAATCTGATTGTGCCTATGGCACCCCTGTTCCTGACTGGTTCTACATAAAAACCTAAGAACAAAGGCAACTGCAGAAGGCCTATTGCCCCATACGAGGCAGCGCCTATTTATAACCACCCAATCCCACTCATATACTTGTCCAACCTACGCTTGAAACAATCGATGTACCCCACCTCCACCACGTTACGCGGTAATTGGTTCCACAAATCTACAACCCTGTTACCGAACCAGTATTTACCCAAGTATTTCCTAAATCTAAACTTATCCAATTTATACCCATTGTTTCGTGTTCTGTCTTGTGTTGATATTTTTATTACCTTATTAATATCCCCCCTGTTATGTCCATTCATCCACTTGTAAACCTCTATCATGTCACCCCTAACTATTCGCCTTTCCAGTGAATGCAACTTAAGCTTTGTTAATCTTTTTTCATATGAAAGATTTCTAATTTGGGGAATTAACTTAGTCATCGTATGTTAAGAACATAAGAACAAAGGTAACTGCAGAAGGCCTATTGGCCTATACAAGGCAGCTCTTATCTATAACCACCCAATCCCACTCATATACTTGTCCAACCCGCGCTTGAAACAGTCGAGGGACCCCACCTCCACCACGTTACGCGGCAATTGGTTCCACATATCAACAACCCTGTTACTGAACCAGTATTTACCCAAGTCTTTCCTAAATCTAAACTTATCCAATTTATACCCATTGTTTCGTGTTCTGTCTTGTGTTGATAATTTAAATACCCTATTAATATCCCCTTTGTTATATCCATTCATCCACTTGTAAACCTCTATCATGTCACCCCTAACTCTTCGCCTTTCCAGTGAATGCAACTTAAGCTTTGTTAATCTTTCTTCATATGAAAGATTTCTAATTTGGGGAATTAACTTAGTCGTCCTACGGTGGTGTTACGAACCCGGATCCAGCGTCCGAGCACGGAGTAGTAAACGACCGCGCCATCTGTGGGTCAGCTCCCGAAACCCCCCGCCAAACGCCGACGACACCTGGTGAGGATGCCGTGTATCAGCTACGAGGGCCAGTTTCCAGTCCCGTTCAGCACTCTACACCGCCGCCACTGACCTCTGGTAAGGTGGTGCTCCGACGACAGCGCCATCTATGGACTGGATACGTCAGGTGTTTGTGCCCGAGCCCGTAAGTAAGGTGTTTTAGTGTGTCCCAGTCATTGATGACGTGTCTGTTTACAGAGTCGACCTGGGACCGCTGTGTTGAAGGTTGAAGCAGTCTACCCGAGGCAGCCAGTCTCCATACTGTGAAGTTTGCTGCAGCTGTTGTGACGTCGTCCCCCCGGAAGAACACTGTGGTGTGTTAGCCTGCCAGTGGAGTGGCAGTAAAAGGATTTACCCGGGACCGACTGTTGGAGACGATCATCCACTGGGGTATTGAGGACAGGAGGGTGATTTGTGATATCACACGAGACTCCTGTCTAGGGCGTACCTCTTATATCGTTCGTGGAGTGGCCGTACCAGCCTTGGTGGCTCAGTACCTGCCAGCAGACCAGCTGGACGTGTGGTTGACGGCCTCCACGACGGTGCCCCCAGTGGACCTGTGTTTTGGCTGACCTGTGGCCAGGGTAGGCTCAACTTCTTTGGATATTTCGTTGTGTGGCCACGAAGAAGCACCAAGGACTCGGCACCGAGAGTTGTAGCACCAGCGTCTTCGGCAGAAGACCACGATTATGGATTAATCCCCTTGTATAGTGTTAATACCCCCCCCCCCTTGTGTAACCGTTTTATATATTATTTATTGGTGACGGACATTATATTATATTAAGTTCTTAGCTTTCTTTCCCTACTCCCTTTAAGTTACTTGCGTCACGGATCGCATCCCTTGAAAGCCACTGCTGGCTTGGGGTCGGATATAACTTCCTCTAACAACATCAGAGTAAGGACCCCGTTGCGTCCCGAGAGGGCCGTAACAGCTGGACACGTTCAAGTGAATTTATATCCATTCTATCGTATGGCGACCAAAACTGGACTGCATAATCTAAATGGGGCCTAACCAGAGCAAGATATAGCTGAAGAACCACACAAGGTGTCTTGTTACTAACGCTTCGATTAATAAATCCCAGTGTCCTATTCGCCTTATTACAAACATTCATGCATTCATCCTTTTGTTTTAAATTCTTTCTAATCATAACTCCCAGATCCCTTTCGCAATCTCACCATCTAGCTCGTATCTTGTAACTCTATCATCATTACCTAGCCTCAAAACTTTACATTTATTAGCATTAAACTGCATCTGCCAGTCTTTTGATCATTTTAAAACCCTATTTAGATCAACTTGAAGTGATAGCGAGTCTACTTTCTTGTTAATTTCCCTACCGATTTTTGTATCATCTGCAATTTTGCTACTCAAACCTGAATCTAAATCAATTATATATATTATAAACAACCGAGGTCCCAGGACAGAGCCCTTAGGTACTCCACTAACAACATTATCCCACTCTGACTTAACCCCATTTATACTAACTGTTTCCTTTGGAATAGCCATGCCCTAATCCAACTTAATATAGCACCCCCAATACCATGAGCTTCTATTTTTTTAATTAGTCTTTCATGTGGTACTGTATCAAAAGCTTTGCTAAAGTCAAGGTACACAACATCACAATCCTTACCACTATCAACTGCCTCAACTATGCTGGAATAAAAAGTTAGCAAATTTGTTAAACATGAACGGCCATTTGTAAAACCATGTTGCGACTCATTTATTAATTTATGTTTTTCAAGATGGAGACGAATTGTATTTGCAATTATTGATTCAAGTAACTTTCCCACAATAGACGTTAGGCTAATTGGTCGATAGTTAGACGCAACTGATCTATCTCCTTTCTTAAAAACTGGTATCACATTTGCAACTTTCCAAAACTCTGGCACTCTGCCTGACTCTATTGATTTATTAAATATGGTTGACAGTGGGTCACAAAGCTCCTCTTTGCATTCTTTATTCGATCTATTCAATTTGTATGGTATACTACGTTCCTGTGCTTTGTTTAGAATATTCTTAAATAAGTTATATATTAAATCTACATCAAAATCCCCTTTTACGTCACCTATCGCTGGGTTCATGTCTCGCTCCAAAACCGGCCCACACCCCATACCCAAGACTTTCTAATCTATTTGACCCAAAAAATTTCTTAGGCTATTAAAATCAGCTTTTCGAAAATCTGGCACTTTAACAGAATTTTTTCCTACAGGTCTATTCCATTCTATGCTAAATCTGATTACCTTGTGATCACTGTTCCCTAGCTCACTCCCTATTTCGATGTCATTAATTTGTGTTTCCCTGTTAGTTAACACTAAATCTAAAATATTATTTTCCCGCGTTGGTTCCTTAATGTGTTGCGTAAGAAAGCAATCGTAAATTAAGTCTAGAAAATCTTCTGCTTCACTATTCCCTGTTTTGTTCAACCTGTTTATTCCACTAAAATTAAAGTCACCCATGACGTAAACACTGTTAGATCTAAATGCTCTAGATATTTCATCCCATAGATGCTTTGCTTCCATTCTGTCTAAATTTGGTGGCCTATATATAACTCCTATTATAATATTATTTGCTTTTTCGTTTAATTCTATCCAAATAGTTTCTGTGTGTGGCTCAGTTTTGATTCCCTCTTTGAGACTACATTTCAAATTGTCCCTAACATATATGGCTACTCCACCTCCTCGTCTAATATATCTATCTGTGTGAAATAGTTTAAATCCATTTATTTGATATTCAGCTAATAGTTCTCTGTTTTCTACATTCATCCACGTTTCGGTAAGTGCAACAATATCTCTTTTTTTCTGTGCAGACAAGAGCATTTAATTCATTAATTTTATTTCTTAGACTTCTACTGTTAGTGTAATATACCCTAAGTGAATTGTTATTTTGAGGCCCTTCTCTTTCCCTGATCATTTTGCCAATTCCTTTCTCCCACAAACACATTCTTTTATTACCTCCTTCCTCCAAGTCAGTTCCCATACCTCTATCTACTAACAGTTTAAACCCAAACAAACATCTCTAACCACTTCTTCCAACGAGTTCGCAACAGCAACAACCCCAGCTCTCGATAGATGCACCCCATCACGAGCATACATTTCATTTCTTCCATAGAAGTGTTCCCAGTTGTCTATGAAAGATATTGCATTTGATTTGCAATATCTTTCCAGCCGGCAATTGACACCAATTGCCCTCGACATCCATTCATTTCCCACTCTCTTTCTTGGAAGAATGCCACATATGATCGGGATTCCTCCGTTGCTCCTAACTAATTCAATGGCTGTCCTGAATCTCTGTATTAGTTCCTCACTCGTAACTCGTCCAACATCATTACCCCCTGCACTAATACAAATAATGGGTTTGTTTCCATTTCACGTCATAATATCATTCATGTTTCCAACAATATCACCAATTCCAGCTCCCGTATAGCAAACCCTTAATCTGTTCCCCCTATCTCTGGCACAAAACGTTCTGTCTAAATACCTCACCTGGAAATCTCCCACAACCAAAATTTGCTTCGATTCTCCCTTTTCCTTTCGATCAGTTTGAGGGACTTGCGCTTCAATGCTCCCCGTTACTTTGTCTTTGCCTCCTCGTTGAACAACAGGTTCACCACAGCACTCTTGAGTGAATTTCAACTGGTTGTCTATTATGACTTCTAGGTATTGAAAAGAGGTAACCCACTCAATTTCTTGTCCTTGTATTGTCAGTCTGATGTCTTGAGTTCTCATTTTACCGGTCATTGCTTTTGTTTTATTGCTGTTTATTTTCACTGCTATGCTGTGAGATTTTTCTCTACGCCTACCTCCCTTAAGAGGTGGACTACAAGTTTAAAGTCTGCTCATGGCAGTTAAGCATGAGTCCAGTAGAAAAAGGAAAAGCGGGAGCAAACCGCCAGGCCTCCACCACCAAGGGTGAAAACCTGTCCACAATAGGCCGCTGGCTCCTTCTAGTTAAACAGGACGTTAAAACTAATAAAGGGTAACCGACGGGTTCTCACAATCAAATATTTATATTTGATGTGGCGCTATGAATTGGAATTGGAATTCCCAAGAACAGCCACCTTATCAAGATCACATCAACATTTAATAATAATATGCAGAAATATGGTGGAATAATATGGTTGAAGGGTTGACATCAAAGACTGTTTTCTATAACATAACAATTTATTAATAACAAGAGACTAACTACTACATTACCGAGTTTACATTACGTTAATGTCAATCCAGTGGCACGATAACAAACAGCTAAATAGCAACCCTTGCTGTGAGGCTGCATACTGAACTAACCTGAACACAGGTGTGCCCACTGATGACACAATATTGCAAAAATAGAAAAATATCACAGACTAAGTTACACCACAGCGAATGGTTACGTTATTGTACATCAAGTGGCATTTGCAACACAGCTATTCAACAGCCCCTCGAGAAGTGACAGCAGGCTCCATCTTGCTGACACTTCGGGCTGACAACATGAACTAACTGAACAAATGAAGGATCCACTGAAACAAAGACACAAGCAGGCAATCAATAGTGTCGCGGTTTCCCTGACAGCTACTATATTCACAAACTCAGGGGTCCTCCCGCCCCCCAGGAGAGACCCACGTAACTAGGCGGAAGTCTAGCAGTGACTCCCTCCTATCACAACCCCTTGTGAACACTCTTTGCAACTCCCACTAAGAAGTTGCCCTGTTGTAACCCGATACACAGACAGGCAAGGCGGGATTCTGGGACACAGCTCCACAGATCCCTAGATGACCCTACTCTCGTCACCAGACGACAACCAAAAGAAATTGCCTGAAGTGATTAATTAAGTGATTCTAGGGAAAGGATAGGTCCATTAAAAACTGAGACAGGTCAAATAACAGATAGTGATGAAGAGATGAGTAGTATTTTTAATAAATATTTTGTATCTGTATTCACTAAAGAGGAACTTAACAATATGCCTTCAGCCGAACAAGTCTATGTGGGTGGGGACGAGGACAGGTTGACGAGTTTAACAGTTACCAGGGAGGATGTTCTTAAACAAATAGTAAAACTCAAACCAAACAAATCCCCAGGGCCGGATGAAGTGTTTGCCAGGGTGCTTAAAGAATGCAAAGAGGAGCTTTGTGACCCACTGTCAACCATATTTAATAAATCAATAGAGTCAGGCAGAGTGCCAGAGTTTTGGAAAGTTGCTAATGTGATACCAGTTTTTAAGAAAGGAGATAGATCACTTGCGTCTAACTATCGACCAATTAGCCTAACGTCTATTGTGGGAAAGTTACTCGAATCTATAATAGCAAATAAAATTCGTCTTCATCTTGAAAAACATAAATTAATAATTGAGTCGCAACATGGTTTTATAAATGGCCGTTCATGTTTAACAAATTTGTTATCTTTTTATTCTAGCATTGTTGAGGCAGTTGATAGTGGTAAGGATTGCGATGTTGTATACCTTGACTTTAGCAAAGCTTTTGATACAGTGCCACATGAAAGACTGATTAAAAAGATAGAGTCTCATGGTATTGGGGGTGCTATATTAAGCTGGATTAGGGCATGGCTATACCAAAGGAAACAGAGAGTTAGTATAAATGGAATCAAGTCAGAGTGGGAAAATGTTGTAAGTGGAGTGCCTCAAGGCTCTGTCCTGGGACCTCTGTTGTTTATAATATATATAAATGATTTAGATTCAGGTTTGAGTAGCAACATTTGCAAATTTGCCGATGATACGAAAATCGGTAGGGAAATTAATTCGGAGGAGGACTCACTATCACTTCAAGTTGATCTAGATAGGGTTTTGAAATGGTCAAAGGATTGGCAGATGCAGTTTAATGCTGATAAATGTAAAGTTCTGAGGTTAGGTAATGATGATAGAGTTACAAGATACGAGCTAGATGGTGTTGTGATTGCGAAGTCGGATTGCGAAAGGGATCTGGGAGTTATGATTAGTAAGAATTTAAAACAAAAGGATCAATGCATAAATGTTCGTAATAAGGCAAATCGGACACTTGGATTTATTAATCGCAGCGTTAGTAACAAGACACCTGGTGTGGTTCTCAAGCTATATCTTGCTCTAGTTAGGCCCCATTTAGATTATGCAGTTCAGTTTTGGTCGCCATATTATAGAATGGATATAAATTCACTTGAACGTGTCCAGCGTAGGATGACTAAGTTAATTCCCCAAATTAGAAATCTTTCATATGAAGAAAGATTAACAAAGCTTAAGTTGCATTCACTGGAAAGGCGAAGAGTTAGGGGTGACATGATAGAGGTTTACAAGTGGATGAATGGACATAACAGGGGGGATATTAATAGGGTATTAAAAATATCAACACAAGACAGAACACGAAACAATGGGTATAAATTGGATAAGTTTAGATTTAGGAAAGACTTGGGTAAATACTGGTTCAGTAACAGGGTTGTTGATTTGTGGAACCAATTGCCGCGTAACATTGTGGAGGTGGGGTCCCTCGATTGTTTCAAGCACGGGTTGGACAAGTATATGAGTGGGATTGGGTGGTTATAGAATAGGAGCTGCCTCGTATGGGCCAATAGGCCTTCTGCAGTTACCTTTGTTCTTATGTTCTTATGTTCTTAAGTTAATTGACTGATCGCAGCAGTCAGCAACAAAGTACCACGGTAATCACAAACAATTGTCTCCCACTAGACAACAACATGATGATACTCTACGTTAATCTTTAACACTTGTCTCTCTCTTGTTAACAATAACTCAACATATTACACCACACTTGACTCCTTGCAAGTATTCAGTGAGTAATTCTCAATTAAGGTCAAACGGACCACTAATTACATCCCCATTGAGTTACGTTAACTAAGCCTACCCTAACTTGGTAGCTTCTCTACAGTCTGTGTCAAAAAATTACTAGTGAGTGTTAATTACCCTAATTAGGGCACTAATTACTGCTGAGCCATTAATTAACTGTCACCAGGACCGATAATTAATCATCCATAAATACGTCTCACTCCGCACTGCCTAAGCAGGTCTCATCAAACACTGTGAATTCACGGGAAAGGAGTTAATTACCCTAATTAACAAGATGTGCCACAAATCCACTGTCCTCAGACAGGATATGATTAATACAACGATGTATGCTAGCTCCATGACCTCGCTTTACCGAGTCACCGGAGCTCTCCAATGCTAATTACTCCTCTAATTAACATGAGCCACTAATTGCTATACCCCTGAAAGGTAATTAGTCTCGAGCATATTACGTTAACACAAATACTGACAGACTCTGACAGAACTCCCACTACGTGAATTCATGATGAGAAGGCTAATTACATAATTAGCTAGAGTGGTCAATTAACTGTCACATGGACAATTAATTGCTCCCGAGACGTATCTCATTATAGCTCAACACTGTTTCTCTTAACAGCCCTCACTCACTCCACAATACTAAGTGTGCACCCCTTATCCAGTTAATTACCCCTTAATTAACTCACTGAATCCTTAAGTCCTCAATATAACTTACAGAAACAAAGTAACCCCAGCATTACATAGGTCACACTATAATGGCATGCAACAACATATCAGCACTACCCACATATAGTTGCAGCTACTGTAACTCGCTAATTACTGTGCCCACACAATAAAACACACGGTTGTGCAACACACACAAGTATACTAATATTACTGCCCCTCTCCTCCTTTACTTCTTGCACCCGATTGCAAAGGAATACTGTGAACACACACATACTTCAGCCAGGCAATTAACCCATCAATTGCCTGCTCTCATTAAGTACTGAAAATTCCCCTGAATAATCCTAGAGGTCCCTTAAACCCTCAACACAGTTCCTGGGGCAATAATATTGTATAAACTGAAACAACACTGCACAAACCTGCAACATAATGATGCCGTCAGCATACCCCACATGCTAATGACATCATTAGGCAATCAGTCAGCAATCACACCTACTGACCTACCACACAACACAGTACATGAACATGCAAATGAACACATAGAAATGGCCTTCACATACTCTCTGAAAATTATATCACCAAGTAGTGTGCATCTACCTACACAGACTTCAGGAGTCCCACTGACATCCCTGTCTACCTCTAATGATTATAATATTACTGTACTCTATGGCATTAATCCAGCCTGAACGATTATATAGAATCGACAGGCTGGATCACTTATATGGTAAATCTCTACACTGACTGGTTTACATACTCTAGTCAGTCTACTAACATACAGTGTGGTCCCGTGTATAATATCTATCTCCAGGTACCGCCCCTACCCGACACCTGGATTCCACTGACAGCTGCCCCTCAGCTGTTTTTTTTCTAGCCTGGCGAGGCTCTGAGATAACTCTTACCGGGAATCTCCACCGGTACTCATCACACTGTAATAGTACTCTTTTCTACTGCCCTCTTTCCCTCATTTTTCCTCATTACCAAAGTTACTATCACACTAGCGGACACACTTAGCTTGCTTGCTCCTCATGCGTCGACAAGATGTGGCCCTAGGCTGTCCCGGGAAAGTGGCCAAGGCATGTGGCCAAGGCAGGTGGCCAAGGCAGGTGGCCATAGCGCCCCTCCCGAGCTGAGAGAGGGGGGTTTTGGGTGGCCTGGGGTGGGTGGCCTGGGTGGCTGGCCTCCACCCGCGGCCGGGCGCGCACATGGCGCTTGCCTCAGGCTGGCTGGCTGGCCCCCACCAGCATACACACGTGGATGGAAGATCACCTACACTCCCATCAAACCAGCATGCTCGATCGTACACTCGGGTGACAATGGCCGGCGGCGTCACCACATGGCCACCACCAGGTGGAATGCAAAGTCCAACATGGGCCTGTAATATCACATACGCGTACACTGCCCAACATCAATTGTCCATTGCCACTAGACAGGATACTCTCACACCTGTTACACCATGAGGCTCTGCCAGCCTGCCTCATGCGTTCACACAGTCAACTGTCTCTTAGCTTTTTACTGTTTCTTCCGTAAATCCCTAGCCCCAATTCACTTAATTAGGCCTTGACACAACCCCTGATGGCAGGAGTGCCACCAATCGAGTAATTTGGACGGCAGAAGCGATTAACAGGGGGTGGAGGCGGCAAGCGTGCCACCCCCACCCAAACACCTCTTCCTTCCCTGGCCGCCCAATTCAAACTGAAGATTTCGCGGGCTAAGGGAGCTCAAATACCCATACCTTCTCCCTACAATGCCTAGACCAATCAGCTTGGCGCCGGCACAGCTTCCTCATGCCGCTCCCAATCAGAGTTGTTCGCGCCAAAACTAGGCTTGGACCATACGTGCGGGACCCAATCATATGCCTCCGTCACCCTCGGCGTCCCTGTGACGTCACAAGGAGGAGGAGGCCTAAGGAGAGTGGCATGATGTCTCCCATGTGGGGGGGGGGGGGCAACGTTCACTCCACTCTCTCTCCCCTCCCCCTGTAAAACCGTTGGGAGAGTCAAGTACCTCCCTACCCAACTCCACTCTCAACTCCCATCCTATTTCACAGAAACAGGAAAATCTCTGTAATTCTCTCTACAGAGCAATCACAGACTTCTAACTACTCTCAAGTGATAGTTCTTGACATAAGCTTTCATTCAACACCCAACAAGCATATGTTAATTTGAAAGCTTCAGTTTCTAGAGTGTCTAGCCTACTCTAGAACCTAGGAAAACTAGCTGAGGGATCTAGATCCCTCACATATGCATTCCGCTTCCTTGCTGATAATATCTAGGCATTTTTGTGCATGGTTCCTTGCACCTTTGCCATTGATGATGACCACAAAGTCGTCTGCATAGTTAAGAAGTTTGGCTTTTGGTAGCTTGAGCTTCATGAATTGTTCCATGAGACAGTTGAAGAGGAAGGGGCTTAGTATTCCTCCCTGCGGAGTTCCATTTTCCAACCTCTTTGAGGTCGATGTTTTTCCTTGGAATTTGACTTTAGCTTCTCGGTTAAGCAGGCTTTCTTTGGCAAAAGCAAGAGCGTGTCCTTTGATTTCCTTATCCACAAGGCAGCACAGTGTAGCTGGAGCACTGGCTAACTCGAAGGCCTTTTCAAGGTCTAGAAAAATAAGGATTCCAGGTTTGTCATTGATTTTATCCAGGAGGGAGGTAAGGCATTCTGTGGTTCCAACACCTTTCCTGTAAGCAAACATATTTTGGTGTAGTGGATTGGCTTTCCATTCAATTCGATTAAGGGCCATTCTTTCTGCAGTTTTGGCCAGACAGCTTGTTAATGAGATGCGTCTTGGATTTCCTGGGTCTTTAGGTTTTGGAATGGGAACTATAATTGCACTGTTCCAAGAGAGTGGTCGGGTTCTTGTCACCCATACTCTGTTGATGAGATTCAAGAAGGCTTCTTCACCCTTTTCTCCTAACTTGGCTAGCATGTTGTAAGTGATTTTGTCCTCGCCTGGAGCTGTATTTTTAGTTTTCTTTGTAGCACTCCTGAGTTCTTTTAGATTGAAAGGTTGGTC
Organism: Procambarus clarkii; assembly: GCF_020424385.1. Classification (NCBI taxonomy): domain Eukaryota; kingdom Metazoa; phylum Arthropoda; class Malacostraca; order Decapoda; family Cambaridae; genus Procambarus; species Procambarus clarkii. The sequence goes on from NW_025572086.1 coordinate 12,666, forward strand.
TAGTTCGTCAGGTAAGGCTAAAGCATCATCTATTTTTTCCATCTTGCTGCTTGAAATCTTTGTTGGTGAGTCAGAGTTGCTTGGGGAAATTGAGTGGAACTGGCTCTTGAAGCAAATAGATTTGCTAGCCTTTCTGCTTCTTGCTCTGGATGAACATGGTGCGGCGGAGGAAGAGACGATTTTCCTTTGGCCTTGTTGATCTGCCTCCAGATGTCGCCCAAGGACGTATGCTGATTTAGCTTGGCACACCACTCGAGCCATTTTTCTTCTCTGATTTTTACTGTTTCTTCGTGCACATGATCTCGGACAGCTCTAAGAAGTCCTAGATTAGCTTCGGTTCTATCTCTTCTGAAATTCTTTCGTGCACGATTTAGTCTGTTATGTAGCTCTTTGATCCTAATAAGAACATAATTGCGTCAGTAATTAATTGCGTCAGTCAGTCAGGTGCAGTCACAGTGAGAGGGTGTGTTGGCTGGAGCTCCGATTGTACTAACATTGTTGTAGCAATAATGGAAGGATTAGTGAAAGAGTTGGTGAGTCTGGTTGGAGCTCTGAGGACAGAGTTGGATTCGCTACGGGAGGAGGTACGACAGCTGATACAACAGCAGGAAAAAACAAAGGAGGAGACCAGTATTAAGAAGACCTCGTCTTGGCAAGTTGTGAAAGACAGGGGTCTTAAGAAGACCTTGGCAAAACCGACAACTAATAGCCTACATCTAAGGACTTTTAACGCATTTGGCGTATTAGAGGACGAGTGCTGTGGTGAACCTGTTGTTCAACGAGGAGGCAAAGACAAAGCAAAGAGGAGCATTGAAGCGCAGGTCCCTCAAACTGATCGAAAGGAAAAGGGAGAATCGAAGCGAATTTTGGTTGTGGGAGATTCCCAGGTGAGATATTTAGACAGAGCGTTTTGTACCAGAGATAGGGGGAACAGATTAAGGGTTTGCTATCCGGGAGCTGGAATTGGTGATATTGTTGGAAACATGAATGATATTATGACGGGTAATGGGAACAAACCAATTATTTGTATTAGTGCAGGGGGTAATGATGTTGGGCGAGTTAGGAGTGAGGAACTAATACAGAGATTCAGGACAGCCATAGAATTAGTTAGGAGCAAGGGAGGAATCCCGATCATATGTGGCATTCTTCCAAGAAAGGGAGTGGGAAATGAATGGATGTCGAAAGCAATTGGTGTCAATTGCCGGCTGGAAAGATATTGCAAATCAAATGCAATATCTTTCATAGACAACTGGGAACACTTCTATGGAAGAAATGAAATGCATGCTCGTGATGGGGTGCATCTATCGAGGGCTGGGGTTGTTGCTGTTGCGAACTCGTTGAAAGAAGTGGTTAGAGGTGTTTGTTTGGGTTTAAACTGTTAGTAGATAGAGGTATGGGAATTGATTTGGAGGAAGGAGGTAATAAAACTATGTGTTTGTTGGAGAAAGGAATTGGCAAAATGATCAGGGAAAAAGAAGGGCCTCAAAATAACAATTCACTTAGGGTATATTACACTAACAGAAGAAGTCTAAGAAATAAAATTAACGAATTAAATGCTCTTGTCTGCACAAAAAAAATAGATATTATTGCACTTACCGAAACGTGGATGAATATAGAAAATAGAGAACTATTAGCTGAATATCAAATAAATGGATTTAAACTATTTCATACAGATAGATATATTAGATGAGGAGGTGGAGTAGCCATATATGTTAGGGACAATTTGAAATGTAGTGTCAAAGAGGGAATCAAAACTGAGCCACACACAGAAACTATTTGGATAGAATTAAACGAAAAAGCAAATAATATAATAGGAGTTATATATAGGCCACCAAATTTAGACAGAATGGAAGCAAAGCATCAATGGGATGAAATATCTAGGGCATCTAGATCTAACAGTATTTATGTCATGAGTGACTATAATTTTAGTGGAATAAACTGGTTAAACAAAACAGGGAATAGTGAAGCAGAAGATTTTCTAGAATTTATTGACGATTGCTTTCTTATGCAACACATTAAGGAACCAACACGGGAAAATAATATTTTAGATTTAGTGTTAACTAACGGGGAAACACAAATTAATGACATCGAAATAGGGAGTGAGCTAGGGAACTGTGATCACAAAGAAATCAGATTTAGTATAGAATGTAATAGACCTGTAGGAGAAAATTCTGTTAAAGTGCCAGATTTTCGAAAAGCTGATTTTAATAGCTTAAGAGATTTTTGGGGTCAAATTGATTGGAAAGTCTTGGGTATAGGGTGTGGGCCAGTCTTTGAGGGAGACATGAACCCAGTGATAGGTGACGTAAAAGGGGATTTCGATGTGGATTCAATATATAACTTATTTAAGAATATTCTAAACAAAGCACAGGAACGTAGTATACCATACAAATTGAATAGATCGAATACTAATGACCCAAAGTGGATAACAAAGAATTTGAAGAACCTTATAGGTAAAAAGAGAGCTTGGTACAAAAAGGATTAAAAATAGGGAGGTCACTTTAGAACAGGAATTCGTACAACTCGTTAGAAATGTTAAAAAAGAGATAAGGAAATCAAAAAGAAACTATGAAGTTCGCATAGCAGGGCAAGCAAAGACAAATCCTAAAGGGTTTTTTCAGTTATATCGAACTAAGACTAGGGAAAGGATAGGTCCATTAAAAACTGTGACAGGTCAAATAACAGATAGTGATGAAGAGATGAGTAGTATTTTTAATAAATATTTTGTATCTGTATTTACTAAAGAGGATCTTAACAATATGCCTTCAGCCGAACAAGTCTATGTGGGTGGGGACGAGGACAGGTTGACGAGTTTAGGGGGAGGATGTTCTTAAACAAATAGTAAAACTCAAACCAAACAAATCCCCAGGACCGGATGAAGTGTTTGCCAGGGTGCTTAAAGAATGCAAAGAGGAGCTTTGTGACCCACTGTCAACCATATTTAATAAATCAATAGAGTCTGGCAGAGTGCCAGAGTTTTGGAAAGTTGCTAATGTGATACCAGTTTTTAAGAAAGGAGATAGATCACTTGCGTCTAACTATCGACCAATTACCCTAATGTCTATTGTGGGAAAGTTACTCGAATCTTTAATAGCAAATAAAATTCGTCTTCATCTTGAAAAACATAAATTAATAATTGAGTCTCAACATGGTTTAATAAATGGCCTTTCATGTTTAACAAATTTGTTATCTTTTTATTCTAGCAAAGTTGAGGCAGTTGATAGTGGTAAGGACTGTGATGTTGTGTACCTTGACTTTAGCAAAGCTTTTGATACAGTGCCACATGAAGACTGATTAAAAAGATAGAGGCTCATGGTATTAGGGGTGCTATATTAAGCTGGCTATATCAAAGGAAACAGAGAGTTAGTATAAATGGAGTCAAGTCAGAGTGGGAAAATGTTGTAAGTGGAGTGCCTTAAGGCTCTGTCCTGGGACCTCTGTTGTTTATAATATATATAAATGATTTAGATTCAGGTTTGAGTAGCAACATTTGCAAATTTGCCGATGATACGAAAATCGGTAGGGAAATTAATTCGGAGGAGGACTCACTATCACTTCAAGATGATCTAGATAGGGTTTTGAAAAGGTCAAAGGATTGGCAGATGCAGTTTAATGCTGATAAATGTAAAGTTCTCAGGTTAAGTAATGATGATAGAGTTACAAGATACGAGCTAGATGGTTTTGAGATTGCGAAGTCGGATTGCGAAAGGGATCTGGGAGTTATGATTAGTAAGAATTTAAAACAAAAGGATCAATGCATAAATGTTCGTAATAAGGCAAATCGGACACTTGGATTTATTAATCGCAGCGTTAGTAACAAGACACCTGGTGTGGTTCTCAAGCTATATCTTGCTCTAGTTTGGCCCCATTTAGATTATGCAGTTTAGTTTTGGTCGAAATATCAAAGAATGGATATGAATTCACTTGAACGTGTCCAGCGTAGGATGACTAAGTTAATTCCCCATATTAGAAATATTTCATATGAAGAAAGATTAAGTTGCATTCTCTGGAAAAGCGAAGAGTTAGGGGTGACATGATAGAGGTTTACAAGTGGGTGAATGGACAAAACAAAGGGGATATTAATAGGGT
>NW_025572087.1:0-19083 GCF_020424385.1 Procambarus clarkii
GCGCGCGCGCGCGTGTTAGAAAGAAATATATATAACAGACATAATAAAAGAAAAAGAGAGGATAGAAAGGCGGGGTCCAAGAGCTAATAGCTTTATTCTCAGGCACAAATAGTAAACACAGACCAAGACAAGAGAAGACAAGCCCCTTTCACACTCAATTGTCTTCAACCACGTATCTAGACTATCTGTAATTGCTACAAACTATCATTAACTATCCAAAGTAATTGCTACAATGACGACACTAGGCAACCTCTGCCCCCCTCCTTGCCACTGTTCTCCAACCAGTGTTTTCTATAGCACTCCGCTGACCTTAAATTTGTCCAATTTGTAGACCTTCTTACAAGCTCTAATGTAGATTTGGTAGTTTATATCAATCATTCTCTTGTGTGAATAGGGTTTAAAACCTGGGTAAAGTTCCACCTGTTTATGTCATCGGTATAGTCTATAAGTCAACTTAGCCCAACGTGTTCTAAACAGGAAATTAAACCTTGGTGTCTTATGCATGTTGTATATAAGGTGCAATGTCACAATTCCAATCCCTGCACAGATTTTGGACCTTATTGCCATTGTTGGTGCATGATTACTACACTGGCATGCCTTGTTCTCTAGTTCTACACCTCAGGGTTAATCACCACTTGGACGGTCGGGGATTGAACGCCGGCCTGCAGACCGTCGCTCTAACCGTCCAGCCCAAGTGGTTGGGCCTCTACACCTTAGGAGAGAATTTCGTCTTCACTCTAACACTCTTGTGATAAGATCTCCCAATGCCAGGAATTATATTTGTCACTCTGTTAAATACTGTGAAGGGAGTTGGTACCTAACCTGCATATCTGCTTGATGGGGTTCTGGGAGTTGTTCTACTCCCCAAGCCCGGTCCGAGGCCAGGCTTGACTCGTGAAAGCTTGGTCCAACAGGCTGTTGCTTGGAGCGGCCCGCAGGCCTACATATCATATGCCTAACCTGAAGTACAGTTACCTGAACGTTGTGGGTTCGATTTACAACTTAGTTCTAGCTAGAAATTTAACAGATTTGCCGTGTTTATTCAAATAGAAATAATGCATATAACACAAACAAAATGTTTTATTTCAGGAAATTTGGTTTTCCAGCAAACTAATCCTCAATCTCTCTCTCTCTCTCTCTCTCTCTCTCTCTCTCTCTCTCTCTCTCTCTCTCTCTCTCTCTCTCTCTCTCTCTCCTAACACTTCTACAAACATGTTTGTTCAGCTAAACGAAGCATCACCACCGTAACGTATCATTTGGCAAGTTGAGTTTAGAAGACAAGTGGTGAACGAGGCTCGGGTGTGTACTTTACATAAAGAGTGAAGACAATATATGCTAACTCCCCTAAGAACTGCATTACAATGCAACTATTTTACGCATCGCCTCGGCTTCCAACCCTGTGTTGCCGCGCTCTGGATATATATATATATATATTATATATTATATATATATATATATATATATATATATATATATATATATATATAAGTGGGTTTGTGTTAGTGTATTTACATCAATGACGCTAGAATTTCATGTGAAATCTAGTAGGAGAGAGAGAGAGAGAGAGAGGAGAGAGAGAGAGAGAGAGAGAGAGAGAGAGGGAGGGAGGGAGAGAGAGAGAGAGAGAGAGAGAGAGAGAGAGAGAGAGAGAGAGAGAGAGAGAGAGAGAGAGAGAGAGAGAGAGAGAGAGAGAGAGAGAGAGAGATGAGTGAAAGAGAGATCTCTACGCTAGCACACACCAGTCAGAAGCCGCCAACATATACAACCTTCAATAATCAACAAACCCCCTCAACGCGTCCATTCATCGCATCAATAAATGGCTTAACTTCGTGGTATCTGTAACTCGTTTTTTTCTCTCCCAGATCTCTGTATAAAAACAAAACCGAAGCGGCATCATAAGTTATGAAGAAAATATATACTATTCAGTATCTCATTTGAACGGGTTCACTTGTATCTGGTCAACCTGGAGAGACATATTTCTTTGTTTATGTAAAGTTGTTTATTTGGTTGCCAGCTGATTGTATGTTGAGGGTATGTGTAACTTGCCTTCCCTTTCTCTCTCTGCCTCTTTCTTCACCCTGTTCGCCCTGTTCACCCGGTGAGTGTCACGTATCTTGAACGTAATTATTGAGTCGTGATTCACCTGTCTTCCATTGTGGTGATTTTGAACTCGGGGCTTCACTGTCAGGCTGTCTCCTCTGTTTTTCCTTCCTTATATATATATTTTTGGGTCTTCCAGGTTTTAACTCCACGCTGACGCTGCATATACGTCAGTGTTGGTCTTATGTAGGTTGTAGACGGTATTCTATAGGCCTCTGGGTCTAGGATCATGAAGGGCATGTGTTCCTCAGGTGTCATATTTAGTGTCCTTATCTTTCACTGGTTCTGGAAGCAGCCATTCTTGGTTCTGGAACCCAAGCCACCCCCATCTATCCTAATCTACCGATGCACAGAAAACATGGATTTCTGTAAGCCGCTACTTTCCATAGCACGCTGCATTTGGTACGTTGGGTAAAATAACGTACCACCGAATTAGTTGAAAGGACAAGACTGCTCTCCGACCGTACCTGGATCCTACCTGGAGAGGATTTCGGGAGTTCTTCTACTCCCCGAGCCCGACCTGAGGCCAGGCTTGACTTGTGATAACTTGGTCCAACAGGCTGTTGTTGTGAGCGGCCCGCAAGGCCCACCACATCCACTACAGTCTGGTCAAATGTTGCACAATGTATAGGCATAGATTCATCAATAAGCCCTCTGCAGTTTACTTAATATTTCCTCAGAGGAGGTTATCTTGAGATGATTTCGGGACTTTGCATCCCCGCGGCCCGGTCCTCGACCAGGAAGCGGCTGTTTCCACCACCATAGAGTATATGACTGCGTTTACAGGCACAAAAAATCATATGGTTTTTCCTCTCCCTACAAAACAACTTGAAAATGACTTTCACTGTATGATTAAACATATATTTTTTGTTTTGTTTTTGTTTTTACAAAAATATCTTTGTAAAATAGGTTCATTTTATGGGTCAGCAAATACGGTATTTCCTGTCACGTGACTCAACGCAGCTGTCATTCGCCTTGTATAGACTGGGTCACTTCTTGAACCATATGTGATATATAAACAAATTTGGTCTGTGTATATTTATGCATATATATGTATATACATGAATAAGTACATATGTGGGGTATTAAATTTGTACTCGTCTACTTATACTCACTTAGTTGTGCTTGCGAGGGGTCGAGCTCTGGCTCTTTGGTCCCGCCTCTCAACTGTCAATCAACTGGTGTGTACAGGTTCCTGAGTCTACTGGGCTCTATCATATCTACATTTGAAACTGTGTATGGAGTCAGCCTCCACCACATCACTGTATAATGCATTCCACCTGTTAACTACGCTGACACTGAAAAAGTTCTTTCTAACGTCCCTGTGGCTCATGTGGGTACTCAGTCTCCACCTGTGTCCCCTTGTTCGCGTCCCTCCCGTGTTAAACTGTCTTCACAAGATGAGAGAGAGAGAGGCAGAGAGAGACAGAGAGAGAGAGAGAGAGACAGAGAGAGAGACAGAGAGAGAGAGAGAGAGAGAGAGAGAGAGAGAGAGAGAGAGAGAGAGAGAGAGAGAGAGAGAGAGAGAGAGAGAGAGAGAGAGAGAGAGAGAGAGAGACAGAGAGAGAGACAGAGAGAGAGAGACAGAGAGAGACAGAGAGAGACAGAGAGAGAGACAGAGAGAGAGACAGAGAGACAGACAGAGAGACAGAGAGAGACAGAGAGAGAGAGACAGAGAGAGAGAGACAGTGGTTTGTACCTAGGAAACATTTATTTATTATAATCATTTGAAACGTCAAGAAAGTTAAAGGCGATTATTCACTCTTCACGGCCAGCACTGCGTTCGGGGCCCATGAGCTAAAGCTTGTCTTTGCATCTACTCTCCCCCCCCCCAGACAGACCGTTACCTTCATTTAGATCACCTAAAGTCTTCTTGCTTCCCCTGAAGATGACCTAATGACTCCGGGGTGATTAGGAAAGATCACCGGAACTTCTTGAGAGAAAATACAGTTGATTTTGTCTACTAGCAACAGCTGACGTTGTTTACATGCAACAGCTGACGTTGTTTACATGCAACAGCTGACGTTGTTTACACGCAACAGCTGACGTTGTTTACACGCAACAGCTGACGTTGTTTACATGCAACACCTGACGTTGTTTACACGCAACAGCTGACGTTGTTTACATGCAACAGCTGACGTTGTTTACATGCAACAGCTGACGTTGTTTACATGCAACACCTGACGTTATCAACATGCAACACCTGACGTTATCAACATGCAACAGCTGACTTTATTTACATTCAACAGCTGACTTTATTTACATGCAACAGCTGACGTTGTTTACACGCAACAGCTGACGTTGTTTACATGCAACACCTGACGTTGTTTACATGCAACAGCTGACGTTATCAACATGCAACACCTGACGTTATCATCATACAACAACAAATATTTGTTTGCACGAAACAGCTAATTAATCTTCACACCGAACAGATGACTGACAGTGCAATTACCAGAGACATAATGCTACCCACAACAGCTGGCCTGAATCAAATACACCAGCAGTTGTTTCCCTCCTGATGTAATGCCACGTGGTTTTGTTCCCCTCAGGCAATGGGCGGCCCATTCTTACAGGCGGTACAGCGCTCTCCTGTCGCAGGTGAGATTTGTCAACACATCACAGCTGATCTGTGTTTACAAACACACGTGGTTGGGTAAATATATTCCCCCCTCCCCCCCTGGTGCCAGCTGGGAGTGTGTGTGGCCTGTATGCTGGGGTGAACTGGCCTGTGTATGTGTGTGCGTGAGTGCGCTTAAGTTTCTAATGCGTTCGTACTAACCACGCGCAGAGGGATTGCGGGCGCATGTTTCTAGTACGCTAATCCGATGCGTCGATCATTCACGGGGACTACAAGCGCTACGGGATGCGTGGGGGACCTTACAATTACAAGTGACCAAGTTACACTGACCAATCTAGAGGCTGTGTGTGTGCGCAGCCGCAGGAAGGAATGCGCAGGGCTGGAGGCGACTGGTCTCCCAATAAAGGCATTTCCGAATTTTTCTACTGAAACATCTCAGCTGTCTCATCCTCTCATCCGGGTCCACGGAAATTATATTATATATATATATATATATATATATATATATATATATATAGTTACTTAACAGTTAAAGGTTGCCGAACAAGTCTAATTTTCATATAATAAAATTTTCAATGTAATCTCCCTATGGAATAATAAAATTTGGTATTGTATTATGTATGTGAATTTTTTTCCCCTAGTCAAAACTAACATGGAAATTTGACCAAAACTAGCCAACTGAAGTCAGTAATTTATATTCTTATTATATTAATATTTTTAGGAATGAACGAATTTGGAAAGAAATATTTGAAAATAATGAAAATCGCTCTGCCTATTATGCAAATGGGGCCCCTTGCTTACTTATCTAAGTAGTGCGGTTCCGGCTATTACATACGCCGTATACTTCACACGTCGCTGTGTGTCTCAAACACAGGTCTTCGAGGCGCACATGTTACACATTTACCACTACTTATTTACACCTGCACAGTGCCACAGACACTGTGCAGGTTCCCATTCCAATTAAAACATCAGTAAGACATCAATTAAAGCAATTAAAACATCAATAATAATAATATATATTAGTAGTAGGCATCCGTCAATCCCGTGGAGTTATGGAGTTGTGCCCTGGGTGTCTAGTTGTTGTAGTGTAGTTGGATGCCGCGCCTGCTGTGGCTGTGAAGGCCAACCCGAGAATGACAGTTCCGACTGCAGCGAGCGCAGATAAACGCCGAAGCGGGTGCGTCTGACAGTGGTCGAGAGCTCCTCTGAAATCTATTATCCTCCGCCTGCCTCTTCAGTTCATCCTCGAATTGCTGGAGTCCCTTCTGCACTTTACATCTCCAGGCAGATCTGTCCGCAGCTGCTGCCTCCCAAGTGTTGATGTCGATGTTCATCCGCTTGAGGTCGCGTTTGCAGGCATCTCTGAAACGCAGCTGAGGTCTTCCGGTGGGTCTCCTTCCTGATGCCAGTTCTCCATACAAGAGGTCCTTCGGTATATGGCCATCGACCATGCGTGTGACATGTCCCAGCCATCACATGCGTCTCTGCTTCAGGAGAGTGAACATTGAAGGGACTCCTCCTGTTCTCTCGAGTACTGTGTTGTTGGTGATGTGGTCTTTCCACATGATGTCAAGGATGCGTCTCAGGTTCAGCATGTGATAGGTATTGAGCCGTCTCTCCTGGCGAGAGCGCAGGGTCCAGGATTCCGAGCCGTAGAGAAGTGTACTCACCACACATGCCATGTAGACTTGTGCCTTGGTGTGCACTGTCAGTTTGTCATTTTCCCAAACGCGCTTTGTGAGCCTGGCCAATACGCCTGTTGAGTTCAGTTCCCAGGGAAAGAGTGTCTGAGATTGTGGAGCCCAGGTACACAAACTCGTGAACTGCCTCCAGCACATAGTATGCGATGTTTATACAGGTTAGCTCATTGACGTCTTGTCCCATTACCTATGTCTTCTGCAGGATGATTGTCAGGCCGAATGCAGAACAGGCTGCGGCAAAGCGGTTGAGTAGCTGCTGCAGGCCTTCTGCTGTGTGTGGGGTGATCGCTGCGTCGTCGGCGATGAGGTACTCTCTGAGGATTCGCATCTGTACTTTCGTCTTTGCTCGGAGTCTGGATAGATTATAGAGCTTTCCATCAGATCTTGTACAGAGATAGATGCCTTCTGTGGTTGTTCCAAAGGCATGCTTGACGAGGATCGCGAAGAAGATGCCGAACAGGATTGGAGCAAGAATGCACCCCTGTTTAACACCACTGTTGATGTTAAATGGTTCAGAAATTGAGCCGTCGTACACGACTGTCCCCTTCATGTCCTTGTGGAACGATTGTATCATACTGAGTGGGGTGAGAGGGCAGTCACTTTTGGCCAAGATCTTGAAGAGTCCGTCCCTGCTCACGAGGTCAAAGGCCTTTGTAAGGTCAATGAAGGCGATATACAGGGCTTTTTCCTGCTCCCTGCACTTTTCTTGAAGCTATCTCAGGGAGAACACCATGTCAGTGGTCGACCTCTCTGCTCGGAAACCACACTGTGACTCAGGGTACACTCTTTCAGCAAGAATCTGAAGCCTGACCAAGACGACCCTGGCGAAGAGTTTGCTGAGGAGGGAGATGCAGTGATAGTTGTTTACATCGCTTCTGTCACCTTTATTTTTGTAGAGATTGATGATGTTTGCATCTCTCATGTCTTGTGGCACCGAGCCCTCCCTCCAGCACTGGCACAGAGGTTCATGAAGCTCAGTTTTAAGTGTTTCATGAGTGCACTTGAGAATTTCAGGCGGAATCCCGTCGTCTCCTGGGGCCTTCCCTGAGGAAAGTGAATCCACTGCTTTCTCAACTTCTTCCAGTCGGTTCAAGGTCAAGTTCTTCCATGATGGGAAGGCACTCAATTGCATCCAACGCCTCTCCACTGACCAAGTTCTCTCTGGAGTAGAATTCGGAGTAATGTTCCAACCAGTGATTTATCTGTTGATCATGGTCTTTAATGATCTCTCCAGTGGCTGACTTCAGAGGAGTCGTCCTGTTTTATGTAGGGCCTGTTGCTTGTTTGATCCCTTCGTACATGCCTTTTATGTTGCCGACAGTGGCCACAGTCTGGATGCTGGAACAGAGAAGCCAGTAATCATTAGCATAGCGCCTCGCAGTTTGTTGAACTCTACTGTGGGCAGTACGGAGGGCCTGTAGATTCCTTTCTGAGGGCAGGTTCTTGTAGGATGAGAGAGCTCGTCTCTTTTCCTCTACGAGGCGGTAACAGTCTCTGGAAGCTGCTGGTCAGTTTGATGCTTCTCAGACTGCTACGCCCCGTAAGCACCAAGTCGAGTTGGTTCCAATACTTAGACCTGGGGGTGTCTTGAGGAAACCTTGTGCTGAGGCTTGGTGTCGAAGAAGGAATTGGTGATGAAGAGATCATGACAACAGCAGAACTCCAGGAGGCGCTGCCCACTTTCATTCATCTTCCCAAATCCAAACTGGCCCAGGCAGGAAGGCCAAGACCTGCGATCAGAACCAACTCTTGCATTAAAGTCTCCCAGGAGGAAGACTGGCTCTTGTTGAGGTATGTCTCTGAGAGTTAGGCCGAGGTCATCATAGAACTCGTCCTTCGCTTCGGTGGAGGAGGTCAGTGTTGGTGCATAGGCATTGATGAGGCTGACCATTCCTGCTGCTTTATGAAGCTGAAGTTTGATGATCCTTGCAGACCCCTCCGTGGGCAGTACTATGGACCCTAACAACCTGTTCCTGATGGCAAAGCCAACGCCATGCTCTCTTACCTCTTCTGGTGATTTTCCCTGCCAGAAGAAGATAAAGTCCTTCTCCCGTATGCTGCCGGTCGCAGGCAGACGTGTCTCATGCAGGGCGACTATGTCCATCTGGAGCCTGAGGAGTTCATTGTTGATCACAGCTGTCTTGCGGGCGTCGTTCACTTCCAGTAGATCTTCCGAGACACCCGGTGTCATGGTCCTAACATTCCATGTGCCCAGTTTGAGAGCTGGGTGGCTCTGTGTTTATTTTCTTTTGCCTGGTTCATGAGTTGACGATACCCTTATTGGATTGTGGCCTAAGCCCCACGCACCCAGTGGAGCAGGCGGACCGTGGCGAGACAGCACCTTATTGGCTGGGGGCTGCCCAGCTTGAGGCGGGCGGTAGCTGTCCTATGAAATCGGATGATTTCTCCCACCAATGGAAGCAACCCCTGGCGCCTCACTCTACGCCAATTGAGTGGTAGGCTTATCACTGGTAACTGTCGCTTCCCGTGTTGAGCCATTGCCTTGGAGTGTCCTCTCCAGGGCATAGGCCTGGGCAGTAATTATGGAGAACCGGCTGTTGCCCATGCAGCAGATCCACCCTCTCCACGCCACCGATGTGATCCAAGGGAAGGGCAGGCGTCGATACGCTTGGGCACCAGTGTCGTCGCAGGAGTTGCTAGAATGTAGCTGTAAACAGCTGCACACTGCCTTAGGGACTACGACTCCGGATTTTTCCTCAGGGCTGACTCCCGAAGCCTTTCCCATGAGTGGGTTTAGCCGCAAGACCGCAGCTAGAGGTTTAAATTCGGGGTTTTCCTTCCCCTAGATGAGCTGCCTTCCCAGGCTAATGAGTCCCATCTTCACAATGATCATGATAATCTCGACAGTACAAGTACAGTAGTTACATAAAGCGTTGTAATACAGTATGTTGTTACAGAAGAAGGGGTTACATAATTAAGTCATTTTAAACACTTTGGTGTTGGGCCTAAGGCCTATATATCTACATATTGATGTTTACTCAGGCCGTCAGAATACCTAAATGACAAACGAGGAAGTAGCCTTTAGCACTGTAGATTGTACAGGACGAGGAAGTAGCCTTTAGCACTGTAGATTGTACAGGACGAGGAAGTAGCCTTTAGCACTGTAGATTGTACAGGACGAGGAAGTAGCCTTTAGCACTGTAGATTGTACAGGACGAGGAAGTAGCCTTTAGCACTGTAGATTGTACAGGACGAGGAAGTGGCCTTTCAGTGTGTATTCACCAAGAAGCGGAGTACACTTAGTGTACATAGGACGACGCAAGAATAAAGGAAGGCTTATGGCCGTGGAGAGGGGGACCTGCTGCATGGGTAACAGCTTCTCCCCCGAATCAACCCACCCAGGCTTTGCGCCCTGGAGAGGCCATTCCAGACCGACAACCAGATCGTAACTCCATAGTCTCCTGAGACTGATGGATGACTACTACATTGGTCTTCAGTCCCATGTTGTACCACAGATCCCGTGTTGTACCACAGATCCCATGTTGTACCACAGAGCCCATGTTGTACCACAGATCCCATGTTGAACCACAGATCCCGTGTTGTACCACAGATCCCGTGTTGTACCACAGATCCCATATTGTACCATTGTACCATAACGCTATTTAGCGTATCTCAACCCATCGATTTCTTTAACATTGCGCTAAAAATTTTGTGATGTATTTAACACCTTGTTAGTATCCCCCCCTTGTAATATATACCCCCCTTTTATACACGTATATACATCATACACGTATGTATACTTCAGTCTTCTCACCCTTGGTCTTCATCTTTTCGAAGACTGTAAACTAAGATTAGTCTTAATCTCTCTCTCTCTCTCTCTCTCTCTCTCTCTCTCTCTCTCTCTCTCTCTCTCTCTCTCTCTCTCTCTCTCATTAGAGAGACACAGAACTCTGCTTCTAGGTCAAACTCTTGCTCCTAATATATCCTAGTCTATATATCGCAGAACTATAATGTCCCTGTTATCATCCTGTTGAATATAACAAGGATATCAATTTAGATATCACTAGAGAAGACCCCGGGAAGGTCTATAGTTGAACTTGTGACATTGTCTCCTCTTATTCTAGGCGTTCCGCTTCGTTTGATATCAAGGGCGCGTTCCAGTATACTCCTCATGAAGGGAACATATCCCCCCCTCTCATGATAGGAGAATATACCCCCCCCCCCCACCCCCTCACATGATATCATGAAAAATATTATATCTGACAACTTATTCACTCAGATTTGACTATATCGACATATAGTCAAATATCTGTGTCTGTGTCATATCCACTCTTGTTATGACATGTGTCAGCTTCCTGGTGGATCATATAATATATATATAGAGTGGGTATGAGTGCATGTACTCTACATAATGTGTATTGATTGAGAGAGGCATGAAGTGAGACAGAGATAGAGAGCGTGTGTCGGAGTTCAGGCCAGGTGGTGGTTGGGGAGAGGGTTTAGGGGGGATGGTGGTGGTGGTGGTAGGGGGATAGAGAGGTGTGTGTGTGGGGGAGGCGAGCCAGGCTAGCCGCCTAGCCGGCGCCACCTCTGGCTCAGTAGCCTTCGTCGCCAGGTGGAGTGCGGCCGGCTGGCCTGCCTGGCCGGCCGGCTGGGCTCTGGGTCGGTGCACATAGCCTGAATTCCTTCGTTTCATTCAATCATTGTCATAACTGCATGTGTGTTTAGGGGGGCGTTCTCCCCCCTTTTTCAAGCGACTCTATGTGGGGGTCTTCCAGCGTGTGGATAGAGATAGGGGGGATAGACGAGTGGTTAACGACGAATAGGCATCCCCCCAGTGACTACCCCTTTTAATTGAGCAGGTGTTGCGAATGCCCCAAGTGCCCTCTCCACTCCCAGTTCCACCCCCCATCCCCCCAATACCCCCCCTACTCTCTCTCTCCCACTATTCAACCCCCCTCCATGCCACCTCCCCCCCCTCCCCCCGTCCACCTCACGACCCAACAGGAAGGTTATATCTTGTGAGATAGCGCGCTCGCGCGTACGCACACACTAGCCCGGCCTAGCCCGTTGCCACAACGTACATTAAACGATGTACTAGAAGCACACCCTAACCTACATAGATCTAGAACAACGGAACAATCTGGATGATTGTTCCAGATTGTTCCATTGTTTGACTGTTTGGTTGTTGATCTTGTTTCCTCGTTAGGGATTTGAAGACCAATGTCATATATTACCATATATAATATGCTCTATTATTTAAAAGGACGGGTTGCGTGCGCGCACGCACACATACACACGCACGCACAGAGTGGAGGGAGAGGTGTCCAGGCCCACCCCTGAGTGGGGGGGAGGGGGGCTGATAGCTGGGTGGACAGCGCTCTGGACTTGTAATCTTAGGATCCGGGTTCTATCCCCGAAGATGCAGAAACAAAATGGGCATTTTTTTCACCCTGATGCCCCTGTTACCTAGCAGCGAATAGGCACCTGGGAGTTAGGCAGCTGTTACGGGCTGCTTCCTGGGGGTGTGTGTGGAAAAAAATAGTAGTTAGTAACAGTTGATTGATTGACAGTTGAGAGGCGGGCTGAAAGAGCAGAGCTCAACCCCCACAAACACAAATAGGTGAATACACACACACACTATACACCAGTTCATTGACAGTTGAGAGGCGGGACCAGAGAGCCAAAGCTCAACCCCCCGCAAGCACAACTAGGTGAGTACAAGCTAAGGAAAAAATATTAGAAAGTTTTCTTTTGCAAACAGAATGGTAGACGGTTGAAACAAGTTAGGTGAGAAGGTGGTGGAGGCCAAGACCGTCAGTAGTTTCAAAGCGTTATATGACAAAGAGTGTTGGGAAGACGGGACACCACGAGCGTCGCTCTCATCCTGTAACTACACTTAGGTAATTACACACAAAGCTTACTATAAAGACACATCAGCGGAAAGCTATCTTTGAATGACTAGGTTACACACACACATAAGATAAGGATGGGGGGGGGGGGAATGGTGACTAACCACTTGGACGGTCGAGGATTGAACGCCGACCTGCATGAAGCGAGACCGTCGCTCTACCGTCCAACTCAAGTGCTTGGGTAATCAAACAAAGGAAGGAGGACAAAAACAATCGCAGTAAGAGCAATGAGAGTGGAGCGCGGTAACAAGCAGAGTGCCTCAAGCTTCAGCTCCAGGGCCCCCGACCTGTTTCCAGTATATGCCAATAACCTGACCAAAGAAATTCGGTCTGTCATATCAATGTTTGCACGATAACAGTGACTAAATACCAAGCGAAAAGGTCTTTACACACTCTCCAGAAGTGGTTTAAAAAAAATGGTTGCTAGACTTTAACCTTCCCAAATGCATAGTTATGAGGATAGGAGGAGAAGTGAGAAGACATTTTACAGCAAAAGATGAACTTTCTGGGTTTACTTTTGTTAAAAAAAAAGCAGGAAGTTGGAGGAATGGGGAGTTTAGTGGCAGAAAGATTGCAGAACCTCCCCCCTTCTTCCCCTACGACTTCTCCCTCCCCCCCCCTCCTTACCCCCTCCCACAAAACACTCTCTCTCCCTGCCCCCCCCCTCTAGAAAATCTCCCCCTCCCTAACCCTACAACCTCACTCCCCCCCTACTTACTCTCCTCTATCCAGTGATCCTGTGGTCCTGGGTTCGATCCCAGGCGCCGGCGAGAAACAATGGGCAGAGTTTCTTTCACCCTATGCCCCTGTTACCTAGCAGTAAAATAGGTACCTGGGTGTTAGTCAGCTGTCACGGGCTGCTTCCTGGGGGTGGAGGCCTGGTCGAGGACCGGGCCGCGGGGACACTAAAAAAAAAAGCCCCGAAATCATCTCAAGATAACCTCCCCCTCCTCCCCCCCTCCTCACAGTACCAAGCCTGGTTGCTATAAAGGACTTAAATGATCATTCAATGCAACATACCCACAGCTAGTGAGCATACCAGACCACATACCCACAGCTAGTGAGCATACCGGACCACACAGATTTCAGGCATGTGGGGGGTGGAGGGGAAACAGGTAAGGGGTCGTGTGAAGAGGGGTATCTGATATGTGGGGGGGAGGGGGAGGGGGCTTATGCCACTCTGGGGGTAGGTAGGTGGGGGGGGGGAGGGTGGCTTTTGTTAGTGGTATATCAGAGAGCTAAAAAACATAGATATTTTGGTAATTATGAAGAGAAGGCGCAAAGTTTGAATTAGATGTTTAGAAGGAGATAATTATTAGGAGATGTTGCAGAGATGGTCAGGGAAATGGCTACTGGAGTTTAACACCAGTAAATGTAAAGTTATGGAAATGGGATCAGGTGACAGGAGACCAAAGGGACAGTACACAATGATGGGGAACAGCCTACCTGTAACGATTCGAGAAAGAGACCTGGGAGTGGATGTGACACCTGAAATAAGAGTTTAATGGCAGTTTATTCGCTTTCGAATAGGCTTCCCTATTTTCAGGGAGAGTAGGCCTATTATAATCAGCGAAGTCTCCCCCCCCCCCACCTTCCCACCCTAAGCCGACGAATGACGTCCCCCTCCCCCCCTCATCCATAGACGCAACCCACAACAGTCTCCTGTCTCCCGGGGGGAGTTGTTTACTGTTAGGTGAACAGGTGCATGAGTTGCAAGTCAACCTTGGCCCCCCCCCTTCCCCCCAGACGTCTTGATCCTTTCTGGGGGATCGAACCCGACACTTTTCGAGTAGAATGCGCGTCCACCACCATTGGATTAATGTTCAGATCTACACATTCCAGATGACACAAACTCACAGAGATACTTGTAGTCTGTGACGAAGAGAAGCAACAGATGACACAAACTCACAGAGATACTTGTAGTCTGTGACGAAGAGAAGCAACAGATGACACAAACTCACAGAGATACTTGTAGTCTGTGACGAAGAGAAGCAACAGATGACGCAAACTCACAGAGATACTTGTAGTCTGTGACGAAGAGAAGCAACAGATGACACAAACTCACAGAGATACTTGTAGTCTGTGACGAAGAGAAGCAACAGATGACACAAACTCACAGAGATACTTGTAGTCTGTGACGAAGAGAAGCAACAGATGACGCAAACCCATTGAGATACTTGTAGTCTGTGACGAAGAGAAGCAACAGATGACGCAAACCCATTGCGATACTTGTAGCCTACTAAAAAAGAGGAGCTCCGGTTGATGTAAACTTACACATAAGAGTTTACCTGTAGCCTGACAAAGA
Source organism: Procambarus clarkii (assembly GCF_020424385.1). Lineage (NCBI taxonomy): Eukaryota > Metazoa > Arthropoda > Malacostraca > Decapoda > Cambaridae > Procambarus > Procambarus clarkii. Next base: position 14,560 of record NW_025572087.1, read on the forward strand.
GGAGCAGCAGCGGCCTCTTAAGAATTTCCGATTTTGCGTGAAGAACCGTAGTTGTGATCTCGTCTTGCGTGAAGGCACAATAACGATGCTTGTGAGACTGGCTGTCAATCTCCATCCGTCTCCAGACCATAAATAAGAAGTTCTACTGAATGTATTTTCTCTTATTCTGCGTGTAGAGAGAGAGAGAGAGTCCAGAATTATGGGGGTACTCTATGTGAGAGTATATTCTTACTTTACAATCAATACAATCTCTCACAGCATATGCCTTGCCTTAACCATTTGGGTATAGCGAGTATTCTCATTTACATACGAGATCAAATCAGCACCTAATTAAAAAAAAAAACTCACTGAAATCAAAAAGACTCCGTGAAATAAAATAGGATTTGGAAGCTTAATCCTATATTACAAAATATTCCTTTTCTCAATGTTTAAATCTAAATAGCTTTCGATCACATCTTGGGTTCTCTGTGCTACCTCTCGGGTGAGAAACAGAGAGGAAAGTGAGATACACAAATACCTAACCTAGATACATGGTTATACATATATATATATATATATATATATATATATATATATATATATATATATATATATATATATATATATATATATATATATATATATATATATGTGTGTGTGTGTGTGTGTATATCACGAAAATAAACACGTGATTAAAAATGTGACAATGTCAGACCACGGAGGAAAAATGAAACAGGAATTTCCTTAAATACTTTCGTATATTAATACATCTTCACTCCTCCTGAAATACATCACTCCTTCTGAAGATGTATTAATATACGAAAGTACTTAAGGAAATTCCTGTTTCATTTTTCCTCCGTGGTCTGACATTGTCATATATATATATATATATATATATATATATATATATATATATATATATATATATATATATATATATATATATATATATATATATATACACGTGTGACAGTTTACAAAAGTCTTAAGACACGTCTTATATATTCTTATATATATTCGTCTTATATATCTTAAGTCTTATATATTCATGTATATATAAAAAAAAGAAATAACAGTAACTAAGGAAACGTCTACTTCAACGGGTTTCGAACCTATTCACAAGATACGAAATTCTCCCTCTGTTGTTTGGGTCAAAAAGGGAAATTAAAGAAAACGGGGGGTTTAATAGTTCCCATATTGGATCAAAATGCAGAACTAGATCATTGAATATTCCCTTAAGGTATTGGAGCAGAGTGTAAACTAAGGGTAAAGGAATCTAATGGGAAAGATGGAAGGAGATAGGAGAGAGGGAAAAGGAAGGGAGGGAAGAAAATGGGGGACTGGAGATGGGGGAAGAGAGAGAGAGTCTGTGAGGCTCAAGGCTCGATGGGTTCCACCTGAGGCTTACAGTTTCGTCGTGAGGCTGACAGCTTCATCGTGAGGCTGACAGCTTCATCGTGAGGCTCACAGCTTCATCGTGAGGCTCACAGCTTCGTCGTGAGGCTCACAGCTTCATCGTGAGGCTCACAGCTTCGTCGTGAGGCTGACAGCTTCGTCGTGAGGCTCACAGCTTCGTCGTGAGGCTGACAGCTTCATCGTGAGGCTCACAGCTACGTCGTGAGGCTCACAGCTTCGTCGTGAGGCTCACAGCTTCGTCGTGAGGCTCACAGCTTCGTCGTGAGGCTCACAGCTTCGTCGTGAGGCTCACAGCTTCGTTATGAGGCTCACAGCTTCGTTATGAGGCTCACAGCTTCGCCCTGAGGCTCACAGCTTCGCCCTGAGGCTCACAGCTTCGCCCTGAGGCTTACAGCTTCCCCCATGGGGCTCACAGCTTCGCTACGAGGCTCATTTGTCAGGCAAGCGCTCTTGCCCGCTTGTTGACAGATGGGCCAAGTATGTTGACATGTTTTGTGACGTCTTTCCGCTTCTCTTACTTGACAAGGTGGGGGGGGGGTGACTTCAGCATCGTGTGTTGATCATCGTGGCTGTTGCTGGTTGTATTCGTTAACGAGTAAGCCTCTCAGATTGTCCAGCTGATATAATTGATCTCATGATCAAAGTCTCTATTAGTGCTGCGTTACAGGATTGCTGAATGTCAGCTAATTGATGTCAAGTGAAATGCAATTTTACAAAAAATCTGAATATGAATACAGTTTTAACCCCCCAAACACACACACCGAAACTACGACGTTGGGACAACGTTCGAACAGGTTTTAACACCTCCTAACCAGTTATAACAACCAATATAGCAAGTTGTAACAACGTTCTAACACGTCATAAACACGTTAAGCCAAGATGTAACAACTTTATTACAAGTTGTAACAAGCGGAGAATAGAGACAGTTTCGGTTTGTGTTTCCAGGGGATTACCTCTTCCCTCCTCGCGGCTCCAGTGATTGTACAGGAACTGCTAGTTAATAGGAGCGGATAGGTCACATATTCTCTCCTCGTATCCCACTATATATTGCATTGGCTGTGGGCAGTTTGTCTTCAATGACCCGTAATGTATTATGCATAGTTTAATAGATCAAAGTTCAAGCTTCCTCTTGCTCTCCTGAGCTGTCTCAAGCTCAAGGCAGCTGGACCTCGTAAACAATAGCTCGTTAAAGCAGCCGCCAAGTGCCGCTTATGAATAAAAAAAAACACTGCGCACGACACACACAGAGATCACACTAACGTGAAGCATCAAATGAACAAATCCACAAGGGCCGTGACGAGGATTCGAACCTGCGTCTGGGAGCATCCCAGACACTGCCTTAATCGACTGAGCTACGACAGGGTTAAAAGGGTTGAAACCGAAGTTCTACTGAACTTACTGGGCAGGTTCGAATCCTCGTCACTGCCCTTGTGGATTTGTTCACAGCACACGACTCTACTGATCAAGTTCGAACCTTTCTCGAATAGTGTTCGAGTCTCACCTCTCTAAACTCGTCATGTAAATACAAATAATTGCCAACTGAACCAAAACACCTAACCTAACGACCCTTAAACATCTTCTTATTACCAAAATTATAATATATAATATAAATGATTCGAAAAAAAGTTGTTTCTAAGTACAAAGTATTTTAAAAGTAATGGAAAGTGGAAGAAAAATTACGTTTTTTTTTAAATGATCAAAGTTCAGGTGGGACTGGCATAAACCGCGAGGTACTCACGGAAAAACAAAACAAACTCGCATAATGGCGTATAAAAATACAAATATATTCGACTCTGCCGATGACAATGGCACTGGACTTTTGACCATGTCGTAGCTCAGTCGATTAAGGCAGCGTCTGGGATGCTCTCGGATGCAGGTTCGAATCCTCGTCACGGCCCTTGTGGATTTGTACAGTGGCACCGGTTTATATACGTAAACAATTTACTTTATAATCTGATCGATGTCAGATAATACGATAAAGCTTATTGAAGAGAAATAACCCAATACCTGTGAAACATACCCAAGTATATGGGGGCCAGATTCACGAAGCAGTTACGCAAGTACTTACGAACGTGTACATCTTTCCTCAATCTTTGACGGCTTTGGTTTCATTTATTAAACAGTTTACAAGCATGAAAACTTACCAATTAACTGTTGTTATTGTTATAAACAGCCTCCTGGTGCTTCGGAGCTCATTAACTGTTTAATAATTATAAACAAAGCCGCCAAATATTGAGAAAAGATGTTCAGGTTCGTAAGTGCTTGCTTAACTTCTTCGTGAATCTGGCCCATGATGATGTTCAAGTTATTCTCACCGGTAATGGAAGGCGAAGAGTCTGGTGATGGAAGATGTATATTTTCGTCAATGGAAGATATACACACACACATACACACGACGATCAAGTGTATACTCTCTCGCCGCCCGCCACAAAGTGACGAGCCAAGAATCCACACATTAGACAACAAGCTGGGGACGAAGCCCGTCTCGAATCGAAGCTTCGAACGCCTGGGTGAGAAAATGAGCCCCGTCCTCATCAGCAAAGGCTAATGGTTCGATAATCCAGCCGCCAAACCCGAGATCTATGAATGAAAAACGGCGTACACTCGACTCACAACTGACGAGGAATGTACAGTTGTACATGCTTCATCAGTTGTACTGTGCTTCGATGACGTCCTCAGTTCGAATCGCAGATCTGTACAAATGCTTCACCGACCACCAGGGTGGCAACAGTGACAGACAGTGTTGTCGTCTTAAAGTACTTAATTTTTTTCTCTCTGGCATCAGGCATACATGTATATTCTTCCTGTGTCTATGTATCCCTATTGAAATTTCAGTTCATGTATGGTTAATAAACATGTGTCCATTCACCTGTATTCACGTGATTCGACTGCCATTTATAGGGGAAATGGGGAAATACAGCGTGTGAAAGTTCTCACCAATTGCTCTCCGAGTGACTTTGAAATTGGATTTTTTTTTTTTTTTGAGTCGAGAGCTGATTTGTCCTGGACGGCTTCGACTGTTGTTTGAATATGTTCCCTTCAGTCTATCTTCCATAGAGCTCAGTCCCATCAAGTCTGAGACCAGCCATTAGGTAAATTTACGTATTTTTTCAAGCTTCGTGTGTGTTG
>NW_025572088.1:0-125000 GCF_020424385.1 Procambarus clarkii
GGGGGTTGGGGGGTAAGGGTGTGGCGACACAGACGAGGCAGGAGGAGGAAGAGCGCTGACAGGTGGGGGAAATAATCTACACGCCGGGTGACGATGCACATCAACAATGACTTGTTTTACAACTTGTTTTCGTCGATCCAGTATTGAAAATGATTGTGTTTGGCTAATCATTGTCTTGCCTGTCTGTCTCTCACACACTCCATACCTTCCCTTGGTTGGCTTTCACCACGCGGTGAGTACCATTTATGTATGACTTCTGGAGTCCTCTTCTGGCTAAATGATAGGAGACGGATGTCTACGTGATAGGAGAATGATAGGAGACGGATGTCTACGTGATAGGAGAATGATAGGAGACGGATGTCTACGTCATAGGAGAATGATAGGAGACGGATGTCTACGTGATAGGAGAATGATAGGAGACGGATGTCTACGTGATAGGAGAATGATAGGAGACGGATGTCTACGTCATAGGAGAATGATAGGAGACGGATGTCTACGTCATAGGAGAATGATAGGAGACGGATGTCTACGTCATAGGAGAATGATAGGAGACGGATGTCCACATGATAGGAGAATGATAGGAGACGGATGTCCACATGATAGAAGACGGATGTCCACATGATAGGAGAATGATAGGAGACGGATGTCCACGTGATAGGAGACGGATGTCCACATGATAGAAGACGGATGTCCACATGATAGGAGAATGATAGGAGACGGATGTCCACGTGATAGGAGAATGATAGGACTGCAAATGCAACGCAATGATAGGATTCCTTAATGAAAGGAGACAGACTGAAGATAGTCCTATAAGCCCTGTGCTCCTGTGGAGAACACACAGGTGTATTCCTGTGATCACCCTGCAGGTGTGCTGGATATTGGGTTCATGCGGCGCCTGAGAAAATATTTACCTCAGTTTGTCCTGGAAATATGAAATGTCGGACGGTGGAATTTCTCTCAGCACCGAAGAACGTAGTTTTTATTATTGGAAATTGGCGGAAAATATGCAGGAAGTCGACGAGTATGAATACCCCCATCCTCATCATTATATATATATATATATATATTATATATATATATATATATATATATATTATATATATATATATATATATATATTATTATATATTTCCTTCCCCTGTCCGAACCTGTACCCCAGTTGATTGACAGTTGAGAGGCGTGACCAAAGAGCCGAAGCTCAACCCCCGCAAGCACCACAACAAGGTGAGTCCCTAACAGCCCCTCACCACACCACACAACCAACTAACTACCCTTCACCTTACCACCCTCACTACCACAACAGGTCATTCCAGCAATTGTTGTTGTTGTCTAGTCCAGCGGCGGAATTGTGTCGTGTTGTGAAGGTGACTTCACCGTGACCAACAACAGGCTAACCCACACGCGGCCGTAGAGGCGAAGATACGGGCAGGTGTGGATGTGCCCCTGGGTCTTATGTGTCGAGTGTGGATGAGGTGGATGCTCTGAGCAAGTACCAGAGAGCATGTATTAGGTGAGGTGTAAAAGCGTGCGCGTAGGGGAGTGGTGGTGGAGGGGGGAGTACGGTCTGGTGTGTAGTGGGGGGGGTGTTGGCTGGCTTGGTGGTGATGGGGGGGGGGGAGGAGGTTATGGTCTGTTGTATGTGCTGTGTGTGTTGTGTGTGTGTGTGTGTGTGTGTGTGTGTGGTGTGTGTTGTGTGTGTGTGTGTGTGTGTGTTGTGTGTGTGTATGTATATTATATATATATATATATATATATATATATATATATATATATATATATATATATATTTATAGTTTTTTTGCAGGTATAAAAAATCGAAGCTGTTTTAAACTCTGTTCAGTTATAGTTGTTTGTGTGTAAACTAAAGTCTTTGAAAATGTAATAAGTTTTACGAAACGCGTTCCAATGTCGCGTCAGACTAGAAATAAAATGAATTTTGGAGAAATTGATTTTTCAGTTACCATCAACAGTGAAAAAGAATATAAGAAACATTCAGAAAATTCGTGTTAGAATTATTAATCTTACTTTTTCAGGTCATATTTTAAATATAGATAATATATATATATATCTATATATATCTAATAGTATATATATTATATATATTATATATTATATATATATTATATATATATATATATATATATATATTATTATATATATATATATATATATATATATATATATATATATATATATATATATATATATACATATATAATATATATATATATACGATATCTAATATATAAGGTGCAAGTGGAGGGACCCTTAGCCTCGGAGAAGAAAATAAATGTGGAGATAAAATAGATACACTGCACATTCACGGACATGCCACCTTCACCCCCCATAAAGCCTCCCCCCCCCCCTCCTTCCACCGCACGCTGCTCGGAACCGTCATGTGAAGGTGACCTTGAAACTGTGCTCCACCATCACTGCCTGCATCACCACCACCACCATCATCACCATCACCATCACCAACCTCTCCTCACCCGCCTCTACGGGTAGATGATGTGGGTCTCCAGGTAGATATGCGGGTTAATAATCTACATTTCGTCACACCGACTCCTGTCCCCCTCTACTGTGCTTGTGTTGCGTAGGTACTCCCTTACCCACAGGCACAGTGCCTACTCAATCCCTACTTATACCCACTTTCACCCCCTACGCACGCACGACGGCACCTACGAATGTTTTAACCAAACGTTAATGGCACCTTATGTGTTTGTATATGTTTTTCCCTCGCACATGTTGCGTCAGATAACCAGTTATGTTATCCAGGTAACACGGTGCTTCATTATATTGCTTCAAACACCCGTGTTTGAGCAGTTTTGTTTACCCATTTACCGAGTTTGATTTTTGGTTTACCGTGGCCCGAACAACGCTAATGTTAATGTGTGGTGCTTGTTGCTTGGTGGTGTTGTAGGGAATGTTATGGTCTGGTGTGGTGGTGTTGTAGGGAATGTTATGGTCTGGTGTGGTGGTGTTGTAGGGAACATTATGGTCTGGTGTGGTGGTGTTGTAGGGAATGTTATGGTCTGGTGTGGTGGTGTTGTAGGGAATGTTATGGTCTGGTGTGGTGGTGTTGTAGGGAACATTATGGTCTGGTGTGGTGGTGTTGTAGGGAATATTATGGTCTGGTGTGGTGGTGTTGTAGGGAATGTTATGGTCTGGTGTGGTGGTGTTGTAGGGAACATTATGGTCTGGTGTGGTGGTGTTGTAGGGAACATTATGGTCTGGTGTGGTGGTGTTGTAGGGAACATTATGGTCTGGTGTGGTGTTGTTGTAGGGAACATTATGGTGCATCGTGGTCATGTATTATGGTGTGGCTTGCTCTATTACATCCTACATCTCTTATCCAAGAATGTAGTCACCCATTCATATTCCCACTCAGCATGCTATCTACAGGATCCTAATGCCTGCAGGATTCACCTTCCCAGTAACGTGGGCGGGACTCCGGCAGAGTAGCGAGAGTGACCACAGCTGAGAACATAGTGGTGTGATGCAAGGTATAGGGAGAGGCTCACACACACACGTCCGTCCCGCCCAGAGGCCGGCACGAGACTGAGTTGTGAGCAATAGTGTGGCGTTGTGCGCCTGCGCTGTGTAGTGTGTCATTTGCAAGCATATCATTGCGTGCCAGGAATTACAAGCTTGGGCGGCGGAGCATCAGATCCCAGGAAGTTAGAGGTGGAGGCGTTGGTGTGTGTGTGTGTGTGTGTGTGTGTGTGTGTGTGTGTGTGTGTGTGTGTGTGTGTGTGTGTGTGTGTGTGTGTGTGTGTGTGTGTGTGTGTGTGCGCGCTCTCTCTCTCTCTCTCTCTCTCTCTCTCTCTCTCCCCCCCCCCCCCTCCTTGAGGGGGGGGGGGGGGAGGGTGTCCAACCACTTGGGCTGGACGGTAGAGCGACGGTCTCGCTTCACGCAGGTCGGCGTTCAATCCCCCGACCATCCAAGTGGTTGGACACCATTCCTTTCCCGCCGTCCCATCCCAAATCCTTATCCTGGCCCCTTCCAAGTGATATATAGTCGTAATGGCTTGGCGCTTCTCCCCTCATAATTCCCTCCCTCCCTCCCTCCCTCTCCTTGGGAGGGGGGGGGGCGTTACGTCAATACTCGTTGTTAATCTAAAGACTGAGGGAGAGAGAATTATCAGAGGAAAGCGCCAAGCCATTATGACTATATAGCACAGGGAAGGGGTCAAGATAAGGATTTGGGATGGGCCTGGGGGAGGGGGGGGGAAGGAATGGTGGCCAACCACTTGTGGATGGTCGGGGATTGAACACCGACCTGCATGAAGCGAGACCGTCGCTCTACCGTCCACCCCCGAAGTGGTTGGCCATCAAAAGACTGAATGACTAACCATTCTTGATATAACATAGTATCCCATAGGTAAGACACAAACTATGTGACCATTGACATAGTCTAGGACAGCTGCATAACTGCACACGTACTTATGTTAATAAGAGCATAAAGAAAAGAATCCAAAGACTTCCTCAGCTACCTTGTCTTCTAAGATAGCTCCAAGTCTCCCCTCCTCCTAACACCTGAAGAAACTCTTTAGTGCCCCAGTGGCTCATTTGGCGCCTTGTTTGTGTGTTTACTCCTCCTTCTCTACCCCCTCCACCCCCCGACCTTCCTACAGTCACTCTGTTTACCTTGTTGATAAGCATGAGCCTCTGCCCCCCCTGTCTATATCTTTCTCTCTCTCTCTCTCTCTCTCTCTCTCTCTCTCTCTCTCTCTCTCTCTCTCTCTCTCTCTCTCTCTCTCTCTCTGTACTCCCCTAGTTGTGTTTGTGGGGTTTGACCTTCGGCTCTTTGGTCCCGCCTCTCAACCGTGAATCAACTGATGTACAGGTTCCTGAGCCTACTGGGCTCTTATCATATCTACATGTGAAACTGTGTATGGAGTCAGCCTCCACCACATTACTGTCTAGTGCATTCACAATGTTAACTACTCTGACACTGAAAACGTTCTTTCTAATGTCTCTGAGGCTCATTTGGGTACTTAGCTTTTATCTGTGTCTTCTTGTGCGAGAACCACCGGTGTTAAATTTATTTATTTATTTATTTATTTATATACAAGAAGGTACATTGGGTGTGTGAGAATACATATCATAGTATTTACACTCTTGTAAAGCCACTAGTACGCGCAGCGTTTCGGGCAGTAATAAATAAATATAATAAATAACCCATCCTCATCTACCCTCTCTCAATTCCTCTGAGAATTTGTATGTAGTTCATTCAATTTGTCATATAAAAGGTACCAGACGAATAAAACCCACAAAAATAAAAAAATGAAATATTTTTATATAAAAATAAAATTAAGTTTTTATTTAAAAAATAAAACCAGGTGAATGTGCGTCGATGAAAGCAGCTACAACACTATTTACCAGGATGACTTTTTACCAAGAGGAGGAGGAGAAGTATGGCTTAAAATGTCCAGACTCTACCACCAACTCCGTCAAATGCTTACCTTACCTTGAGGCTACCTTGAGGTGCTTCCGGGGCTTAGTGTCCCCGCGGCCCGGTCGTCGACCAGGCCTCCTGGTTGCTGGACTGATCAACCAGGCTGTTAGACGCGGCTGCTCGCAGCCTGACGTATGAGTCACAGCCTGGTTGATCAGGTATCCAAGATGGAGAGTACCTGGAGAGGAGGAGAGGAGAGGATGGAGAGGTGCTGGAGAGGACACAAGCACAGTGGCCTCCCCACCAGGGCCTCAGATATTAACACCAAGTAAAGCATCCAGCACTTCCCCAAACACTTCCCCAAGGGGAGCCGGTCGGCCGAGCGGACAGCACGTGGGGCTTGTGATCCTGTGGTCCTGGCCTTCGATCCCAGGCGCCGGCGAGAAACAATGGGCTGAGTTTCTTTCACCCTATGCTCCTGTTACCTAGCAGTAAAATAGGTACCTCCCCACCAGGGCCTCAGGAGAGGAGGAGAGGAGAGGATGGAGAGGTGCTAGAGAGGACACAAGCACAGCGGCCTCCCCACCAGGGCCTCAGATATTAACACCAAGTAATCCAGCACTTCCCCAAACATGACAACATTTTTACTTGCCAATATTCAGGGTATAAAAACACGCAAATGTAACAAAGTGCACTTCATAGCTGGCCTCCTACACGAGGCAAAAGCAGTGTTTACAGCCCTAATGGAAACTCACACCAAGGACTACCATACTTGTGAAAAGGAGGAAATGTATATGTTTATCTCTCAGAATGTTTGGTAATATGTTTATTGTTTGTGATGTGTGTCTATGTATATATTAACACGATGTACTGAACGGGGTGAGAATAGCTTGAGCTACCTCATCCCTTTGTGTGTATTTTACCTCAATAAACTTATTTCAATTTCAATTTCAAAAGGACTACCATCATGGTGAAATATGGATCTCAGAATACAATCTTCTCATATGTGACAGGAAACACCGACTACAGGGTAGGGTCAGCCTGTACATCAAAGACACACTCATCTGTACTGATCTGTACTTTAGCAGTTTAAAGACCAACTATTGAAAATAGAACACTGCTTAGAAAACCTCACAAATCCAGCCCCGAACATCATCCTGCTTGGGGACGTCAACCTACGGCACCTGAAATGGAAGCACCTGGCTAATACAGTTATATCAGAAAGAATATTAGGAAGTAGCCTAAATGAACAGGCACATGCAAATGACCTGCTACGGATGTGCGACAGGTTTGCCTTAAACCAGCAAATAGTAGAACCAACTAGGAAGGAGAACACGCTAGACCTCATTTTCACTAATAATGATGAATTGATCAGGAACATAATGATTACAAATACCTGTTACTCAGATCACAACTTAATTGAAGTTGTGACAAGCATGGGGACTAGACCTGAACAACCAGTGACAAGCATGGGGACTAGACCTGAACAACCAGTGACAAGCATGGGGACTAGACCTGAACAACCAGTGACAAGCATGGGGACTAGACCTGAACAACCAGTGACAAGCATGGGGACTAGACCTGAACAACCAGTGACAAGCATGGGGACTAGACCTGAACAACCAGTGACAAGCATGGGGACTAGACCTGAACAACCAGTGACAAGCATGGGGAGTAGACCTGAACAACCAGTGACAAGCATGGGGAGTAGACCTGAACAACCAGTGACAAGCATGGGGAGTAGACCTGAACAACCAGTGACAAGCATGGGGACTAGACCGAACAACCAGTGACAAGCATGGGGAGTAGACCTGAACAACCAGTGACAAGCATGGGGAGTAGACCTGAACAACCAGTGACAAGCATGGGGACTAGACCTGAACAACCAGTGACAAGCATGGGGACTAGACCTGAACAACCAGTGACAAGCATGGGGAGTAGACCTGAACAACCAGTGACAAGCATGGGGAGTAGACCTGAACAACCAGTGACAAGCATGGGGAGTAGACCTGAACAACCAGTGACAAGCATGGGGAGTAGACCTGAACAACCAGTGACAAGCATGGGGAGTAGACCTGAACAACCAGTGACAAGCATGGGGAGTAGACCTGAACAACCAGTGACAAGCATGGGGAGTAGACCTGAACAACCAGTGACAAGCATGGGGAGTAGACCTGAACAACCAGTGACAAGCATGGGGAGTAGACCTGAACAACCAGTGACAAGCATGGGGAGTAGACCTGAACAACCAGTGACAAGCATGGGGAGTAGACCTGAACAACCAGTGACAAGCATGGGGAGTAGACCTGAACAACCAGTGACAAGCATGGGGAGTAGACCTGAACAACCAGTGACAAGCATGGGGAGTAGACCTGAACAACCAGTGACAAGCATGGGGACTAGACCTGAACAACCAGTGACAAGCATGGGGACTAGACCTGAACAACCAGTGACAAGCATGGGGACTAGACCTGAACAACCAGTGACAAGCATGGGGACTAGACCTGAACAACCAGTGACAAGCATGGGGACTAGACCTGAACAACCAGTGACAAGCATGGGGACTAGACCTGAACAACCAGTGACAAGCATGGGGACTAGACCTGAACAACCAGTGACAAGCATGGGGACTAGACCTGAACAACCAGTGACAAGCATGGGGACTAGACCTGAACAACCAGTGACAAGCATGGGGACTAGACCTGAACAACCAGTGACAAGCATGGGGACTAGACCTGAACAACCAGTGACAAGCATGGGGACTAGACCTGAACAACCAGTGACAAGCATGGGGACTAGACCTGAACAACCAGTGACAAGCATGGGGACTAGACCTGAACAACCAGTGACAAGCATGGGGACTAGACCTGAACAACCAGTGACAAGCATGGGGACTAGACCTGAACAACCAGTGACAAGCATGGGGACTAGACCTGAACAACCAGTGACAAGCATGGGGACTAGACCTGAACAACCAGTGACAAGCATGGGGACTAGACCTGAACAACCAGTGACAAGCATGGGGACTAGACCTGAACAACCAGTGACAAGCATGGGGACTAGACCTGAACAACCAGTGACAAGCATGGGGACTAGACCTGAACAACCAGTGACAAGCATGGGGACTAGACCTGAACAACCAGTGACAAGCATGGGGACTAGACCTGAACAACCAGTGACAAGCATGGGGACTAGACCTGAACAACCAGTGACAAGCATGGGGACTAGACCTGAACAACCAGTGACAAGCATGGGGACTAGACCTGAACAACCAGTGACAAGCATGGGGACTAGACCTGAACAACCAGTGACAAGCATGGGGACTAGACCTGAACAACCAGTGACAAGCATGGGGACTAGACCTGAACAACCAGTGACAAGCATGGGGACTAGACCTGAACAACCAGTGACAAGCATGGGGACTAGACCTGAACAACCAGTGACAAGCATGGGGACTAGACCTGAACAACCAGTGACAAGCATGGGGACTAGACCTGAACAACCAGTGACAAGCATGGGGACTAGACCTGAACAACCAGTGACAAGCATGGGGACTAGACCTGAACAACCAGTGACAAGCATGGGGACTAGACCTGAACAACCAGTGACAAGCATGGGGACTAGACCTGAACAACCAGTGACAAGCATGGGGACTAGACCTGAACAACCAGTGACAAGCATGGGGACTAGACCTGAACAACCAGTGACAAGCATGGGGACTAGACCTGAACAACCAGTGACAAGCATGGGGACTAGACCTGAACAACCAGTGACAAGCATGGGGACTAGACCTGAACAACCAGTGACAAGCATGGGGACTAGACCTGAACAACCAGTGACAAGCATGGGGACTAGACCTGAACAACCAGTGACAAGCATGGGGACTAGACCTGAACAACCAGTGACAAGCATGGGGACTAGACCTGAACAACCAGTGACAAGCATGGGGACTAGACCTGAACAACCAGTGACAAGCATGGGGACTAGACCTGAACAACCAGTGACAAGCATGGGGACTAGACCTGAACAACCAGTGACAAGCATGGGGACTAGACCTGAACAACCAGTGACAAGCATGGGGACTAGACCTGAACAACCAGTGACAAGCATGGGGACTAGACCTGAACAACCAGTGACAAGCATGGGGACTAGACCTGAACAACCAGTGACAAGCATGGGGACTAGACCTGAACAACCAGTGACAAGCATGGGGACTAGACCTGAACAACCAGTGACAAGCATGGGGACTAGACCTGAACAACCAGTGACAAGCATGGGGACTAGACCTGAACAACCAGTGACAAGCATGGGGACTAGACCTGAACAACCAGTGACAAGCATGGGGACTAGACCTGAACAACCAGTGACAAGCATGGGGACTAGACCTGAACAACCAGTGACAAGCATGGGGACTAGACCTGAACAACCAGTGACAAGCATGGGGACTAGACCTGAACAACCAGTGACAAGCATGGGGACTAGACCTGAACAACCAGTGACAAGCATGGGGACTAGACCTGAACAACCAGTGACAAGCATGGGGACTAGACCTGAACAACCAGTGACAAGCATGGGGACTAGACCTGAACAACCAGTGACAAGCATGGGGACTAGACCTGAACAACCAGTGACAAGCATGGGGACTAGACCTGAACAACCAGTGACAAGCATGGGGACTAGACCTGAACAACCAGTGACAAGCATGGGGACTAGACCTGAACAACCAGTGACAAGCATGGGGACTAGACCTGAACAACCAGTGACAAGCATGGGGACTAGACCTGAACAACCAGTGACAAGCATGGGGACTAGACCTGAACAACCAGTGACAAGCATGGGGACTAGACCTGAACAACCAGTGACAAGCATGGGGACTAGACCTGAACAACCAGTGACAAGCATGGGGACTAGACCTGAACAACCAGTGACAAGCATGGGGACTAGACCTGAACAACCAGTGACAAGCATGGGGACTAGACCTGAACAACCAGTGACAAGCATGGGGACTAGACCTGAACAACCAGTGACAAGCATGGGGACTAGACCTGAACAACCAGTGACAAGCATGGGGACTAGACCTGAACAACCAGTGACAAGCATGGGGACTAGACCTGAACAACCAGTGACAAGCATGGGGACTAGACCTGAACAACCAGTGACAAGCATGGGGACTAGACCTGAACAACCAGTGACAAGCATGGGGACTAGACCTGAACAACCAGTGACAAGCATGGGGACTAGACCTGAACAACCAGTGACAAGCATGGGGACTAGACCTGAACAACCCAGTGACAAGCATGGGGACTAGACCTGAACAACCAGTGACAAGCATGGGGACTAGACCTGAACAACCAGTGACAAGCATGGGGACTAGACCTGAACAACCAGTGACAAGCATGGGGACTAGACCTGAACAACCAGTGACAAGCATGGGGACTAGACCTGAACAACCAGTGACAAGCATGGGGACTAGACCTGAACAACCAGTGACAAGCATGGGGACTAGACCTGAACAACCAGTGACAAGCATGGGGACTAGACCTGAACAACCAGTGACAAGCATGGGGACTAGACCTGAACAACCAGTGACAAGCATGGGGACTAGACCTGAACAACCAGTGACAAGCATGGGGACTAGACCTGAACAACCAGTGACAAGCATGGGGACTAGACCTGAACAACCAGTGACAAGCATGGGGACTAGACCTGAACAACCAGTGACAAGCATGGGGACTAGACCTGAACAACCAGTGACAAGCATGGGGACTAGACCTGAACAACCAGTGACAAGCATGGGGACTAGACCTGAACAACCAGTGACAAGCATGGGGACTAGACCTGAACAACCAGTGACAAGCATGGGGACTAGACCTGAACAACCAGTGACAAGCATGGGGACTAGACCTGAACAACCAGTGACAAGCATGGGGACTAGACCTGAACAACCAGTGACAAGCATGGGGACTAGACCTGAACAACCAGTGACAAGCATGGGGACTAGACCTGAACAACCAGTGACAAGCATGGGGACTAGACCTGAACAACCAGTGACAAGCATGGGGACTAGACCTGAACAACCAGTCCCGAATCCCAGTGGAGAAAAATTCAGCAAATTCAATTTAAATAATAAACAAATAAACTGGGAGCAAATAAACCCAGATCACATAAAAATAATCTGGGAAGAACAGCTAGAAAATGAAAACCTGAACCAGTGCCTGGAAAAAGAAGCTCAGTAGCACTAGAAATATGTTCAAACCGCAAACCCCTAAGAAAAAATAGGAAGAGATACAGATTGGAACGGGAACGTCGTTCCCTATATATTTTTTTTTTTTTTTTTTTTTTTGAGATATATACAAGAGTTGTTACATTCTTGTACAGCCACTAGTACGCGTAGCGTTTCGGGCAAGTCCTTAATCCTATGGTCCCTGGAATACGATCCCCTGCCGCGAAGAATCGTTTTTTCATCCAAGTACACATTTTACTGTTGCGTTAAACAGAGGCTACAGTTAAGAAATTGCGCCCAGTAAATCCTCCCCGGCCAGGATACGAACCCATGACATAGCGCTCGCGGAACGCCAGGCGAGTGTCTTACCACTACACCACGGAGACTGCTTATAGGCGAAGAAAACGAATCACGGAACAATCTTGAGTCGCACCCTATCTCAAGAACAGCGAAGAAGGTTAGGTAGAGGAATAAAAACGATTGAACTAAAGCTACAAGAATAATACAAAACCCAGGAAAAGAAGAGAGCAAAAGGTCGTAAGTGAAACAAGAGAGAAATACGACAAAATTCTCCTATGCAAAATCAAGATCAAAAACCACATCTAGTATCGGGCCCCTGCGAAAGGGAAATGAAACGGTCACTGATGACAACAAAGAAATGAGCGAGTTACTGAGGAAGCAGTACGACTCTGTTTTCAGCGAGCCACTAAACACACTAAAGACTGATAATCCAAATGAATTTTTCAAGGATGTGATACCACCATCAAATCATATATCAGACGTCACCCTATCCCCACTGGATTTTGAAGAAGCCATAGACAGTATGCCTATGCACGCTGCACCAGGCCCTGATTCTTGGAACTCTTATATTTATCAAGAACTGCAAAAAACCACTATCGCAGGCCCTTCACATTCTGTGGAGACAGAGCCTAGATACTGGCGTTATCCCTGACATACTAAAAACAGCAGAGATAGCACCACTCCATAAAGGAGGAAATAAGGCAGAGGCAAAAATTTACAGACCGATAGCACTAACATCGCACATCATACAAATTTTTGAGAGAGTGCTAAGAAGTAAGATCACAAAATACATGGAATTCACAGCATCTCCATAACCCCCGGACAACATGGTTTCAAAACAGGGCACTCTTGCCTGTCGCAGTTGCTGGACCACTATGATATGGCATTAGATGCTATGGAAGACAAACAAAACGCTGATGTAATTTATACAGATTTCGCAAAAGTCTTCGACAAATGTGACCATGGTGTTATTGCACATAAAATGCGTTCAAAAGGAATTACCGGAAAAATAAGCAGATGGATCTACAATTTCCTGATTAACAGAACCCAATGTGTAATAGTTAACAAAATAAAATCCAGCCCATCAACCGTAAAGAGCTCAGTCCCACAGGGTATTGTGCTTGCTCCAGTACAGTCCCCAGGGTACTGTGCTTGCTCCAGTACAGTCCCCCAGGGTCCTGTGCTTGCTCCAGTACAGTCCCCAGGGTCCTGTGCTTGCTCCAGTACAGTCCCCCAGGGTACTGTGCTTGCTCCAGTACAGTCCCCAGGGTCCTGTGCTTGCTCCAGTACAGTCCCCCAGGGTACTGTGCTTGCTCCAGTACAGTCCCCCAGGGTCCTGTGCTTGCTCCAGTACAGTCCCCAGGGTCCTGTGCTTGCTCCAGTACAGTCCCCCAGGGTACTGTGCTTGCTCCAGTACAGTCCCCCAGGGTACTGTGCTTGCTCCAGTACTTTTTCTCATCCTCATATCGGACATAGACAAGGACACAACTTATAGCACTGTATCATCCTTTGCAGATGACACTAAGATTTTTATGAGAGTTGGCAACATAGAGGACACGGCGAACCTCCAATCAGATGTAAACCAGTTTTTTTCTAGGGGTACAGAAAATAATATGGTGTTTAACGAAGATAAGTTTCAGCTCATGCGCTACGGAAAAAATAAAATATAAACACGAAAACCACATACAAAATGCAGTCAAATCATAACATAGAACGCAAAGGCAATGTAAAGGATCTGGGTGTACTCATCCATATTTCGCTTCCAGTAGATAAACGACATACGAGATTAGTGAAGACTAATAATAAACAGCAGCTCCCCTATGACTAATATCTCTCTTGCTCAAACACTTATGTATTAGCGATAAGACCTACCATTAATGTATAATGACTTACTGTAAATATATAGCTTTTGAAATAGAACATTCTAACTGTAACTGTTAGGTGTGAAGGATAGATTAAATTGTTTATGTAATAATCAAAGATGAGGTCTGATAAAGACCTTTTGTGGCCTCTGTAATGCTTTTGTGCTACCGCTCACAGGATGAGTATGGGGTGCACAATAAACTAACCGCCTCCGGCGGCAACAATCAAATAAAAAAATCATGTCTTTAGACCTTACCTTTAAAGAACACAAAGTAGCCGTCACAACTGCAAGAAAAATGACAGGTTGGATAACAAGAACCTTTCAAACTTGTGATGCTATACCAATGATTATACTTTTCAAGACGCTAGTGCTCTCTAGAGTGGAATACTGTTCCACAATGACAACCCCTTTCAAAGCCGGAGAAATTGCTGACCTGGAGAGCGTGCAGAGATCCTTTACTGCTAGAATCCACTCAGTAAAACATCTAAACTATTGGGACCGACTAAAATCCCCAAATCTGTATTCTCTTGAGTACAGGCGGGAGAGATACATAATAATTTACACGTGGGAAATACTAGATGAGCTGGTCCCAAACCTACACACAAAAATAACACCACATTAGACCAGAAGACATGGCAGGATGTGCAGAATACCCCCGTTGAAGAGCAGAGGTGCAATAGGTACTCAGAGAGAACTATCAACATCAGAGGCCCGAGACTGTTCAACATGCTTCCACTACACATAAGGGACATAACTGGCCGACCCTTCACAGTGTTCAAGAGAGAACTTGATAAACACCTCCAAAGTCACAACAGGCTGGATACCTTATCAACCAGACTAACTCATACGTCAGGCTGCGAGCAGCCGCGTCCAACAGCCTGGTTGACCAATCCAGCAACGAGGAGACCCGGTCGAGGACCGGGCCACGGGGACACCAAGCCCCGAAATCATCGCAAGGTAATACTGCTAGGTAACACGGGCATCAGGGTGAAAGAAACTCTGCCCATTTGTCTCTCCCGGTGCCGGGAATCGAACCCGGGTACAGGATTACGAGCTCCGCGCGCTGTCCACTCAGCTACCAGACCCCTAGGTAATCCTTTATCCTTTCCTCGTAACTCATATTTCTGGACTTTTTCAAGTTCCTTTTTTTTTATCTAAAGAATTAAGGACTTTAGGTTGGTGCCGCATGCACCCAAGATGGTCTGACGTATGTGGTATGCAAGATGCTAAACTACCCCTGACACTATCTAAAAAGCGTCAACTATCTAAACTACTATCCTAAAGCGCCTGACAGCTGAGTGGACAGCGCTTCGGCTTCGTAGTCCTGAGGTTCCGGGTTCGATCCCCGGTGGAGGCGGAGACAAATGGGTAAAATGTTTCTTTCGCCCCTGATGCCCCTGTTACCTAGCAGTAAATAGGTACCTGGGAGTTAGACAGCTGCTTTGGGCTGCTTCCTGGGGGTGGATGCCTGGTCGAGGACCGGGCCGCGGGGACGCTAAGCCCCGAAATCATCTCAAGATAACCAAGATAACCCCGCTGTACAGACTTAAAAATGCAGCTGATGAGACGTGTTTGACGTGGGCGTGTGGGCGCGGACCCCGGAGAGCACAAGCAAGCAAGGCTGGGGCCAGACTCACGAAGCACTTACACAATGTGCTACACAACCGCTGCAATGAATATGCAGCAGTTGTGTGGTGCCCATATCTTAAGAAGCACATCAACAAACTGGAAAAGGTGCAAAGACATACTACTAAGTGGCTCCCAGAACTGAAGGGCAAGTGCTACGAGGAGAGGTTAGAAGCATTAAATATGCCAAAACTAGAAGACAGAAGAAAAAGAGGTGATATGATCACTACGTACAAAATAGTAACAGGAGTTGATAAAATCGATAGGGAAGATTTCCTGAGACCTGGAACTTTAAGAACAAGAGGTCATAGATTTAAACTAGCTAAACACAGATGCCGAAGAAATATAACAAAATTCACTTTCGCAAACAGAGTGGTAGACGGTTGGAACAAGTTAAGTGAGAAGGTGGTGGAGGCCAAGACCGTCAGTAGTTTCAAAGCGTTATATGACAAAGAGTGCTGGGAAGACGGGACACCACGAGCATAGCTCTCATTCTGTAACCACACTTAGGTAATTAATTACAAGCACTTACGAACGTATACATCTTTCCTCAGTCTTTGACGGCTTTGGTTACATTTATTAAACAGTTTACAAGCATGAAAACTTCCCATTTAACTGTTGTTATTGTTATAAACAGCTTCCTGGTGCTTCCGAGCTCATTAACTGTTTAATAATTGTAAACAAAGCCGCCAAAGATTGAGAAAAGATGTACAGGTTCGTAAGTGCCTGCGTAACTGCTTCGTGAATCTGGCCCCAGGTCACGGGTTTATTATACCAAAAGGTTCAATTGCCTAACAATGTCTATTTTTATTCCCCCCCCCTCCCCCCCCCCCACTTGCTACTTCGGGGTGGTTGTTGTTGTTTTAGATCCAGCTTCTGGGAACTGAAAGTTCCAAGTAGCACGGGCTATGGTGAGCCCGTAGTGGACTTACCAGGAACTTCGGGGGTGTAGGGTTTTTATATAGCTTCAGGGCACCCGTTGCCCCCATCCCCAGGGCATGGTGGGGGAGTAGCTGGGTGCCTTAATACACATATTTCCCCACCAACACGGTCTAAAAGATATAAATGGTTAGTTGACACAACTCACTCACACATGTAACATGATGATTATAATGGTTACTACAACAACAAAAATATGTTGTACTTTTATTTTCTTATCCAAGACAGCACTCAAAGGGAGCCGTGCACAGTATATCCTTAAAAAAAAAAACTAAAGCTGAATTGAAATTGAAATAAGTTTATTATTATTAACGTCTTTATTGACAAAATTAATTACAATTTTGCCTAATCTGAGGATTTTGATAGTCTTATTAAAGTGAGGATAATGTTGGTATTCACTGTCACGCAGGACAGAGGGTCATACACAAGACAATAGGTCTAAACTGTAGGCTGAAGCACATATATATCATGGTTACAATCAATGTTTGAATGTATGGATGTGTGAAAACAACTTTCCATAAGTTTATTGAGGTAAAATAGACACAAAGGGATGAGGTAGCTCGAGCTATTCTCACCCCGATACTAAAGCTGAGGACACAAGAAGCTGCCTAAGCGGCAGGCATGATCTATCTTGAGGTTATCTTGAGATGATTTCGGGGCTTTTAGTGTCCCCGCGGCCCGGTCCTCGACCAGGCCTCCACCCCCCAGGAAGCAGCCCGTGACAGCTGACTAACACCCAGGTACCTATTTTACTGCTAGGTAACAGGGGCACAGGGTGAAAGAAACTCTGCCCATTGTTTCTCGCCGGCGCGAGAAATGATGACTCAGACGACAACATACATGGAGAAATATTTCAACGTGGAAGCTTTTAAGGAGGCCCCTGTGCTTTCACCCTATGCCCCTGTTACCTAGCAGTAAAATAGGTACCTGGGTGTTAGTCAGCTGTCACGAGCTGCTTCCTGGGGGGTGGAGGCCTGGTCGAGGACCGGGCCGCGGGGACACTAAACCCCCGAAATCATCTCAAGATAACCTCAAGATAGCCCCAGAGCAAGGGCATAGGGGGGGGGAGGGTCCCTCCGGCCGCTGCCATACCATCTGGTGGGCTCCGGCCTGGTCCTCCTCCCTCTTGTGAGAAACCATTCGGGGAAGTGGTACCCCTCTGTGACGACCCTACCTAGGTGTTTACCTACCAGCTGTCCTGGCTGTGTGTCTCCCCATCGCATTCCCCTGTGTGCACCCATTGTACTGTGACCCCGGGACCTGGACTTGGACCATATCCTATAGAGGGAATATGTCCAGGCTAGGGCCTGCACAGAGCACATCTCAAGGTGGCCCTTGGTGAGGCCCGTATCCTGAAGCCCACGTGCACCCTCCCCTGCACCCTTCCCCCTCTCTAAGGGTGATGGAAGAGGCGGACACTCTGTGCTTACCGGTATGATCCTCCCCTAGCAGCTCTACCCCTGGCAGCTCTACCCCTGGCAGCTCTACCCCTGGCAGCTCTACCCCCGGCAGCTCTACCCCTGGCAGCTCTACCCCTGGCAGCTCTACACAATAGCCACACCAACAATACAGCCACACGAACAATACAGCCACACGAACAATACAGCCACACGAACAATACAGCCACACCAACAATACAGCCACACCAACAATACAGCCACACCAACAATACAGCCACACGAACAATACAGCCACACCAACAATACAACCACACCAACAATACAGCCACACGAACAATACAGCCACACGAACAATACAGCCACACCAACAATACAGCCACACCAACAATACAGCCACACCAACAATACAGCCACACCAACAATACAGCCACACGAACAATACAGCCACACCAACAATACAGCCACACCAACAATACAGCCACACCAACAATACAGCCACACCAACAATACAGCCACACGAACAATACAGCCACACGAACAATACAGCCACACGAACAATACAGCCACACCAACAATACAGCCACACCAACAATACAGCCACACCAACAATACAGCCACACGAACAATACAGCCACACCAACAATAC
The DNA here is from genome assembly GCF_020424385.1 of Procambarus clarkii. Lineage (NCBI taxonomy): Eukaryota > Metazoa > Arthropoda > Malacostraca > Decapoda > Cambaridae > Procambarus > Procambarus clarkii. Next base: position 18,397 of record NW_025572088.1, read on the forward strand.
AGCCACACCAACAATACAGCCACACGAACAATACAGCCACACCAACAATACAGCCACACCAACAATACAGCCACACCAACAATACAGCCACACCAACAATACAGCCACACCAACAATACAGCCACACGAACAATACAGCCACACCAACAATACAGCCACACCAACAATACAGCCACACCAACAATACAGCCACACCAACAATACAGCCACACCAACAATACAGCCACACCAACAATACAGCCACACCAACAATACAGCCACACCAACAATACAGCCACACCAACAATACAGCCACACCAACAATACAGCCACACCAACAATACAGCCACACCAACAATACAGCCACACCAACAATACAGCCACACCAACAATACAGCCACACCAACAATACAGCCACACCAACAATACAGCCACACCAACAATACAGCCACACCAACAATATAGCCACACCAACAATACAGCCACACCAACAATACAGCCACACCAACAATACAGCCACACGAACAATACAATCCTGCTCGACCCCCCCACCCCCACCTACAATAACCTGTCATCTATATTCATTAGTAATCAGCTAAATACATAATCAGCATATTTATCTCCTGATGGCTCATGTTGAGAGAGAACCATCAATCCCCGACCGTCCAAGTGGTTGACCTAATGCATTCCACCTGTTAACTACTCTGACACTGAAAAATTTCTTTCTACCGGACATTGACAGTGACTACCGAAAAGTGGAGAGTGTAAGAGCAAAGCTGTTAGGGAACTCTTATGGCGCCCTGAACACAACCACTTAACACCAGACTACAGCACCAAGCCACCAGGGTGTGGCGCGCCATCAACTCCTGAACACAGCCACTAAACACCAGACTACAGCACCAAGCCACCAGGGTGTGGCGCGCCATCAACTCCTGAACACAGCCACTAAACACCAGACTACAGCACCAAGCCACCAGGGTGTGGCGCGCCATCAACTCCTGAACACAGCCACTAAACACCAGACTACAGCACCAAGCCACCAGGGTGTGGCGCGCCATCAACTCCTGAACACAGCCACTAAACACCAGACTACAGCACCAAGCCACCAGGGTGTGGCGCGCCATCAACTCCTGAACACAGCCACTAAACACCAGACTACAGCACCAAGCCACCAGGGTGTGGCGCACCATCAACTCCTGAACACAGCCACTAAACACCAGACTACAGCACCAAGCCACCAGGGTGTGGCGCGCCATCAACTCCTGAACACAGCCACTAAACACCAGACTACAGCACCAAGCCACCAGGGTGTGGCGCGCCATCCTAATGTTACAAGTCCCAATGTTAGAAGTGTACGCCCCACTCCCACAGCCGTGGCCCAAGAGCTTGGAGCCACCCAATGGTACCCCCGGTGGCCCAAGAGCTTGGATCCACCCAATGGTACCCCCGGTGGCCCAAGAGCTTGGATCCACCCAATGGTACCCCCGGTGGCCCAAGAGCTTGGAGCCACCCAATGGTACCCTCGGTGGCCCAAGAGCTTGGATCCACCCAATGGTACCCCCGGTGGCCCAAGAGCTTGGAGCCACCCAATGGTACCCCCGGTGGCCCAAGAGCATGGAGCCACCCAATGGTATCCCCGGTGGCCCAAGAGCTTGGATCCACCCAATGGTACCCCCGGTGGCCCAAGAGCTTGGATCCAACCAATGGTACCCAAACCCCACAATATATAATTCCAACGTGAAATATGAACCAGAACCACTCTCCCTCAGAAAAGAAATATTAAAACATGTACATAAGCATCCGAGAGAGTATATGTGAATACTACACAACATTAATCTATACTTTGTATACAGACACCCATATAAGTGTCTGTAGAAAATACATGAGATCAACCTTACAATCACTCGCAAAAGAAAGCTCAGCTTAACTACCGAACACACACACACACACACACACACACACACACACACACACACACACACACACACACACACACACACACACACACACACACACGTGTCAGCAAGGCGGACAGTCCGCCTGCTATCTTAACCCATTCTATTTTCCACATTTCTAAAACCTTTCGCTTCACTTGCCCCTTTCTACATTCTCTACTTAATATGATGGACCTTCGAGATTTGAAAGTTACAGCCCCGCTCCTGTGCCAGGTAAGTCCACTACGGGCTCACCATAGCCCCGCTCCTGTGCCGGGTAAGTCCACTACGGGCTCACCACAGCCCCGCTCCTGTGCCGGGTAAGTCCACTACGGGCTCACCACAGCCCCGCTCCTGTGCCAGGTAAGTCCACTACGGGCTCACCACAGCCCCGCTCCTGTGCCGGGTAAGTCCACTACGGGCTCACCATAGCCCCGCTCCTGTGCCAGGTAAGTCCACTACGGGCTCACCACAGCCCCGCTCCTGTGCCAGGTAAGTCCACTACGGGCTCACCACAGCCCCGCTCCTGTGCCAGGTAAGTCCACTACGGGCTCACCACAGCCCCGCTCCTGTGCCAGGTAAGTCCACTACGGGCTCACCATAGCCCCGCTCCTGTGCCAGGTAAGTCCACTACGGGCTCACCACAGCCCCGCTCCTGTGCCAGGTAAGTCCACTACGGGCTCACCACAGCCCCGCTCCTGTGCCAGGTAAGTCCACTACGGGCTCACCACAGCCCCGCTCCTGTGCCAGGTAAGTCCACTACGGGCTCACCACAGCCCCGCTCCTGTGCCAGGTAAGTCCACTACGGGCTCACCATAGCCCCGCTCCTGTGCCAGGTAAGTCCACTACGGGCTCACCACAGCCCCGCTCCTGTGCCAGGTAAGTCCACTACGGGCTCACCATAGCCCCGCTCCTGTGCCGGGTAAGTCCACTACGGGCTCACCACAGCCCCGCTCCTGTGCCAGGTAAGTCCACTACGGGCTCACCACAGCCCCGCTCCTGTGCCAGGTAAGTCCACTACGGGCTCACCATAGCCCCGCTCCTGTGCCAGGTAAGTCCACTACGGGCTCACCACAGCCCCGCTCCTGTGCCGGGTAAGTCCACTACGGGCTCACCACAGCCCCGCTCCTGTGCCAGGTAAGTCCACTACGGGCTCACCACAGCCCCGCTCCTGTGCCAGGTAAGTCCACTACGGGCTCACCACAGCCCCGCTCCTGTGCCAGGTAAGTCCACTACGGGCTCACCACAGCCCCGCTCCTGTGCCAGGTAAGTCCACTACGGGCTCACCATAGCCCCGCTCCTGTGCCAGGTAAGTCCACTACGGGCTCACCACAGCCCCGCTCCTGTGCCGGGTAAGTCCACTACGGGCTCACCACAGCCCCGCTCCTGTGCCAGGTAAGTCCACTACGGGCTCACCACAGCCCCGCTCCTGTGCCAGGTAAGTCCACTACGGGCTCACCACAGCCCCGCTCCTGTGCCAGGTAAGTCCACTACGGGCTCACCATAGCCCGTGCTACTTACAGCTTTGTGTTTACAGTACCTGAATCTAAAACAACAACAACAACAGGACTTGCAAACCCACCAGCCCCAAGCGAGGCCGTCCAAATGGTCGCTCCCCCCCCCCAGTTTGTCCACAACACATGCCTGAAACATTTTGACACGTCGTCGGTGAAGGTAGTGGAGCCATGTTGACACGTGCTACCTGAAGATATAACACTGTCACGATGACAAGTTGCACTGTCACATGACGTCATGATGGAACGACAGTGACGTCTATACCAACAAGAGTTGACAGAGAGAGAGCCCGCACCGTCACTCCTCATCCCACACACCCGTCTAATTCTACCCACGTTGCCATTCTGCCGTAACAGAGCTCTGTCCCCTCTGGTTTGAACCCCGCCCCCCCTCCGCCTCCTTTTGGGATAGCTAAGCTGTTTTAATGTGTTACTATATTATATTAAACTTATAGAGCGTGGGGTGAGAAGCAAGAGATGTGTTGATTACGGCGTCAGAGATATTTGAGTCAACGAGAATAAATTGAAACTTTTTCTGTGACTCTTCCTTGTGGGTCCTTGGAGCGCCTCGGCCGTGTACCTGACCTTTGCTTCTCATTCTCCCCCAGTCACTCTTCTCCACTCTCATCTTCACTATTTTCACTGTCGTGCTGTCTGACACCATCACCATATATATATATATATATATATATATATATATATATATATATATATATATATATATATATATATATATATATATATATATATATATATATATATATATATATGAGTTTGCATCGATGAGCTGTTGTTTCGTAAATTTTTACATTATTGTGTTATTCGAAATTATCCATCAAAAGGTTAGGGTAAAGTAGCCCACCTTAAACTATCGAAGCCGAAGATAATTGAACACGTCAATAGGATATCTTGAGGTTATCTTGAGATGATTTCGGGGCTTTAGTGTCCCCGCGGCCCGGTCCTCGACCAGGCCTCCACCCCCAGGAAGCAGCCCGTGACAGCTGACTAACAAACACTCAGGTACCTATTTTACTGCTAGGTAACAGGGGCATAGGGTGAAAGAAACTCTGCCCATTGTTTCTCGCCGGTGCCCGGGATCGAACCCAGGACCACAGGATCACAAGTCCAGTGTGCTGTCCGCTCGGCCGACCGGCATCCCGGTTTAAAGGATGGTGCTTTAAATTGTACAAATGCGTCGCATTTTGAACGATTTGGTCGAGTCCGTGGAGAATTGCGACGTAGTAAGGAAGACTACGACTAGTAAGACTGAAGACTAGTAAGACTGAAGACTAGTAAGGTAGAACAATGACTGGCTTCGGGGAGTCACAGGCGCGCCAACGTTCACAAGACCTCGAGAAGACTTATAGTTGAGATGTGAATGTTTGCTTGATGGGACACTTAGAATGTCTTGGCGCCCCTCGGCTGGTAGAGGGGGTGGGGGTAGGGGCCAATAGGGGGAGAGGGGTAAAGGGGGGTTAGCATAAAGGGACGAGGGGAGGGAGTAGGACTTTAAAGGTGGAGGGAGGGGAGGGAAGGGTGAAATGGGGCAATGAAGGAGGGGAGGGGAAAGGGGGTAATGGAGGAGGGAGAAAGGGGGTTAATGGGGGGGGTAATGGGGTAATGGAGGAGGGAGAAAGACGGTAATGGAGGAAGGGGGGGGGGGGGTGTCACGTAGGGTGGGCACTTGAGTCATATTGTCGACCTGCTGGAAGTGGGCGGGCGCCTCTTAGACTGCATCCTTCATGCACATAAACACTAAACGCACGCTAACACACACACACACACACACACACACACACACACACACACACACACGAGTACGACACAAGAGTTACGGGAAACATGATCACCACATACAAAATTATCTGGGGGAATTGACAGAGTAGATAAGGACGGATAATTTAACACGGGTGGTTCTCGCACAAGAGGACGCAGGTGGAAACTGAGTACCCAAATGGGCCACAGACTCATCTGGGTACAAATGAGTCTGTGAAAACGAACTTTTTCCGCACAGAAAGAACTTTTTCAGTGTCTGAGTAGTTAATAAATGGAATGCATTAGGCAGTGATGTGGTGGAGGCTGACTTCATACACAGTTTCAAGTGTAGATATGATAGAGCCCAGTAGGCTCAGGAACCTGTACACCAGTTGATTGACAGTTGAGAGGCGGGACCAAAGAGCCAGAGCTCAACCCCCGCAAGCACAATTAGGCGAGTACACACACACACAGGGATCGGCATAGGGAAGGGAACTATCAGGGGGAAGCACCAGGCCATTGCGACTATATAGCTACATATGTTGACCAGACCACACACTAGAAATTGAAGAGACGACGACGTTTCGGTCCGTCCTGGTAAGTCCACTACGGGCTCACCACAGCCCCGCTCCTGTGGCAGGTAAGTCCACTACGGGCTCACCACAGCCCCGCTCCTGTGCCGGGTAAGTCCACTACGGGCTCACCACAGCCCCGCTCCTGTGCCAGGTAAGTCCACTACGGGCTCGCCACAACCCCGCTCCTGTGCCAGGTAAGTCCACTACGGGCTCACCATAGCCCGTGCTACTTACAGCTTTGTGTTTACAGTACCTGAATCTAAAACAACAACAACAACAGGACTTGCAAACCCACCAGCCCCAAGCGAGGCCGTCCAAATGGTCACCCCCCCCCCCCCAGTTTGTCCACAACACATGCCTGAAACATTTTGACACGTCGTCGGTGAAGGTAGTGGAGCCATGTTGACACGTGCTACCTGAAGATATAACACTGTCACGATGACAAGTTGCACTGTCACATGACGTCATGATGGAACGACAGTGACGTCTATACCAACAAGAGTTGACAGAGAGAGAGCCCGCACCGTCACTCCTCATCCCACACACCCGTCTAATTCTACCCACGTTGCTATTCTGCCGTAACAGAGCTCTGTCCCCTCTGGTTTGAACCCCTCTCCTCCTTTTGGGAAAGCTAAGCTGTTTTAATGTGTTGCTATATTATATTAAACTTATAGAGCGTGGGGTGAGAAGCAAGAGATGTGTTGATTACGGCGTCAGAGATATTTGAGTCAACGAGAATAAATTGAAACTTTTTCTGTAACTCTTCCTTGTGGGTCCTTGGAGCGCCTCGGCCGTGTACCTGACCTTTGCTTCTCATTCTCCCCCAGTCACTGTTCTCCACTCTCGTCTTCACTATTTTCACTGTCGTGCTGTCTGTGACACCATCACCACACACACACACACACATATATATATATATATATATATATATATATATATATATATAATATATATATATATATATATATATATATATATATATATATATATATGCGAACAAGCCTGAATGGTCCCCAGGACAATATGCAACTGAAAACTCACACCCCAGAAGTGACTCGAACCCATACTCCCAGGAGCCACGCAACTGGTATGTACAAGACGCCTTAATCCACTTGACCATCACGACCGGACAAAATGAGGTCGTGATGGTCAAGTGGATTAAGGAGTCTTGTACATACCAGTTGCGTGGCTCCTGGGAGTATGGGTTTGAGTCACTTCTGGGGTGTGAGTTTTCAGTTATATATATATATATATATATATATATATATATATATATATATATATATATATATATATATATATATATATATATATATATATATATATATTACCATACCTCATTATGTCCGGTCGTGATGGTCAAGTGGATTAAGGAGTCTTGTACATACCAGTTGCGTGGCTCCTGGGAGTATGGGTTCGAGTCACTTCTGGGGTGTGAGTTTTCAGTTATATATATATATATATATATATATATATATAATATATATATATATATATATATATATATATATATATATGAGTTTGCATCGATGAGCTGTTGTTTCGTAAATTTTTACATTATTGTGTTATTCGAAATTATCCAGCGCAAAAGGTTAGGGTAAAGTAGCCCACCTTAAACTATCGAAGCCGAAGATAATTGAACACGTCAATAGGATATCTTGAGGTTATCTTGAGATGATTTCGGGGCTTTAGTGTCCCCGCGGCCCGGTCCTCGACCAGGCCTCCACCCCCAGGAAGCAGCCCGTGACAGCTGACTAACACCCAGGTACCTATTTTACTGCTAGGTAACAGGGGCATAGGGTGAAAGAAACTCTGCCCATTGTTTCTCGCCGGTGCCCGGGATCGAACCCAGGACCACAGGATCACAAGTCCAGTGTGCTGTCCGCTCGGCCGACCGGCATCCCGGTTTAAAGGATGGTGCTTTAAATTGTACAAATGCGTCGCATTTTGAACGATTTGGTCGAGTCCGTGGAGAATTGCGACGTAGTAAGGAAGACTACGACTAGTAAGACTGAAGACTAGTAAGACTGAAGACTAGTAAGACTGAAGACTAGTAAGGTAGAACAATGACTGGCTTCGGGGAGTCACAGGCGCGCCAACGTTCACAAGACCTCGAGAAGACTTGTAGTTGAGATGTGAATGTTTGCTTGATGGGACACTTAGAATGTCTTGGCGCCCCTCGGCTGGTAGAGGGGGGGGGGGGGTGGGGGTGGGGGCCAATAGGGGGAGAGGGGTTAGCATAAAGGGACGAGGGGAGGGAGTAGGAGTTTAAAGGTGGAGGGAGGGGAGGGAAGGGTGAAATGGGGCAATGAAGGAGGGGAGGGGAAAGGGGGTAATGGAGGAGGGAGAAAGGGGGATTAATGGGGGGGGGTAATGGAGGAGGGAGAAAGACGGTAATGGAGGAAGGGGGGGGGTTGTCACGTAGGGTGGGCACTTGAGTCATATTGTCGACCTGCTGGAAGTGGGCGGGCGCCTCTTAGACTGCATCCTTCATGCACATAAACACTAAACGCACGCTAACACACACACACACACACACACACACACACACACACACACACACACACACACACACACACACACACACACACACACACACACACACACACACACACACGAGTACGACACAAGAGTTACGGGAAACATGATCACCACATACAAAATTATCTGGGGGAATTGACAGAGTAGATAAGGACGGATAATTTAACACGGGTGGTTCTCGCACAAGAGGACGCAGGTGGAAACTGAGTACCCAAATGGGCCACAGACTCATCTGGGTACAAATGAGTCTGTGAAAACGAACTTTTTCCACAAAGAAAGAACTTTTTCAGTGTCTGAGTAGTTAATAAATGGAATGCATTAGGCTGTGATGTGGTGGTTATATCTAAGTTATCTTGAGATAATTTCGGGGCTTAGCGTCCCCGCGGCCCGGTCCTCGACCAGGCCTCCTTTCTGTTACACACCCCCAGGAAGCAGCCCGTAGCAGCTGTCTAACTCCCAGGTACCTAGTTAGTGCTAGGTGAACGGGGGCCTCAGGGTGAAAGAAACTCTGCCCATTTGTTTCCGCCTCCGCCGGGGTTCGAACCCGGAACCTTAGGATTACGAATCCCGAGCGCTGTCCACTCAGCTATCAGGCCATGTAGAGACTGACTTCATACTCAGTTTCAAATGTAGATATGATAGATAACAATATATAGGCTCTATAACCTGTACACCAATTGAACTGCAATTGAGAGGAGGAACTAAAAACTCATCCGCACAAGTAGGTAAGTACACTTGTAATTAGAAATAACTTTTTTACTGTCAGAGTGGTTGACAAGTGGAATGCATTAGGCAATGATGTGGTGGAGGCTGACTCCATACACAGTTTCAAGTGTAGATATGATAGAGCCCAGTAGGCTCAGGAACCTGTACACCTGTTGATTGACGGTTGAGAGGCGGGACCAAAGAGCCAGAGCTCAACCCCCGCAAGCACAATTAGGCGAGTACACACACACACAGGGATCGGCATAGGGAAGGGAACTATCAAGGGAAAGCACCAGGCCATTGCGACTATATAGCTACATATGTTGACCAGACCACACACTAGAAATTGAAGAGACGACGACGTTTCGGTCCGTCCTGGACCATTCTCAAGTCGATGTGCTGGGAATCGACTTGAGATCAATCACAATCGACTTGAGAATGGTCCAGGACGGACCGAAACGTCGTCGTCTCTTCAATTTCTAGTGTGTGGTCTGGTCAACATACTTCAGCCACGTTATTGTGACTCATCGCCTGCATAGCTACATATGGTTGGCCTCATTAGCGTAGCAAGAGTAACAAACATGGACAAGAATGAGCTAACTTCCTGTGTTAAGAGCGTGGACCAATGCTCCTCCTGATATAAACGATCTAACAGAGGAAGTAAGTTCATGCTGACCAGACCACACACTAGACGATGAAGGGACGACGACGTTTCGGTCCGTCTTGGACCATTCTCAAGCCGATTGTGATGAGGGAAGATTGATGAAGATTAAGCCACCCAAATGGTGGCACGGGCATGAATAACCCGTAAGTGGCGGCCGTTTTGAGCCATTACCAGCATCAAGAGCTGAAACTGGAGATCTGTGGAGGCGCGACTGCACCCAGCGTGACGGGAGATGTCGCCCGTGTTGAGGAAGGGTGTTGTTGTTTTAGATTCAGCAAAAGTTGCAAGTAGCACGGGCTATGGTGAGCCCGTAGTGGACTTACCTGGCACAGGAGCGGGGCAAGTAGCACGGGCTATGGTGAGCCCGTAGTGGACTTACCTGGCACAGGAGCGAGGCTGTGTATGTGTGGGTGAGGGAAGGAGGTGAAGCCAATAAATAGGCAAGAGGTACGAAAGGTAAAGTGTAGTAGAGGGGGAAACTTTGCTAATGATGCTAAGGTAATGAGGCGAGGCATAATAGAAGAGGACTGCAAACATTACAAGTTCAACTAGACAATCTCCAGAGATGGTCTGAGAAATGGCTACTAGACGTTAAACCTGACACATGCAAGGTTACGAGGATAGGAGTTGCACCCAGAAGACCTCAAATGCATTACAGGATCAAGGGGGGGGGGGGGGGAAACAACTTCCAACTTCTGAAGAGAGAAAGACTTAAAAGACCTATACACCAGCACAGTAACGAGGGCAGCAAATGTCTTACTGGCAAATGCCCAGTTATCGTTCAGGGACCAGATTCACGAAGCAGTTACGCAAGCACTTACAAACCTGTACATCTTTTCTCAATCTTTGGCGGCCTTGTTTACAGTTATTAAACAGTTAATGAGCCCCGAAGCACCAGGAGGCTGTTTATAACAATGACAACAGTTGAATGGGAAGTTTTCATGCTTGTAAACTGTTTAATAAGTGTAACCAAAGCCGTCAAAGATTGAGGAAAGTTGTACACGTTCGTAAGTACTTGCGTAACTGCTTCGTGAATCTGGCCCCAGGAACTTGGGCAAAGATCTCTTCCACGCCCTGAAAACATCCATTATTAAGTATGCTGCTCCGACATGGAACTCCTACCCACAGAAATACAAAACACAACTTGATAAGGTCCAAAAATATGCAACAAGGCTCGATCTTGAGCTAAGGGGACTGAGCTATGAAGAAAGACTGAGAGAACTAGACCTCATTACACTAGAGGAAAGATGGAATATGGTAGACATGTTATCGACATACAAGATACTAAGGGGGATTGAGAAAGTAAATATACAAGCCCTGTTCAAATTAAGAAACTGCAGACCGAGAGGACATAATTAGAAGCTGGAAACACAAGTGAATCACGGAGATGTTAGGAAGAACTTTTCAGCCTAAGAAACGTATATAAGGAAAACGGACTAGACAAAGAAGTTGTCGAAGTCCGTTTGTGTCCAATCAAAGTTGTCGAAGTCCGTTTGTGTCCAATCAAAGTTGTCGAAGTCCGTTTGTGTCCAATCAAAGTTGTCGAAGTCCGTTTGTGTCCAATCAAAGTTGTCGAAGTCCGTTTGTGTCCAATCAAAGTTGTCGAAGTCCGTTTGTGTCCAATCAGTTGTCGAAGTCCGTTTGTGTCCAATCAAAGTTGTCGAAGTCCGTTTGTGTCCAATCAGTTGTCGAAGTCCGTTTGTGTCCAATCAAAGTTGTCGAAGTCCGTTTGTGTCCAATCTAAGTTATCGAAGTCCGAAAATTATGTCCAATTCGTACATAGTTTTAAATGCAAATGTGATAAGAAAACTGGGGCACTGCGTCACGGCACTGAACTAATGAACTATTACTGAACTAATCAATAATAGCCATAATTCGTCTTAAGAGATAAATACTCATGAAGATTCGGGAAGATGGATCAAGAGCGGAGTTGCAGAATGTGCGGTGAGTGGACACCGTCTTCACCACTACCGAGAGACGCTGCTAATATAAGAGACATTATAAATATATACAGAATAATAAACCTCACATTGTTTGAGTTACGAAAACACTATTTGTCAAATAAAAAAATTGGCATTTGTTATTCAATCAAAAATACACACACACACACACACACACACACACAGACGTTAGAAAGAATTTTTTCAGTGTCAGAGTAGTTAATAAATGGAATGCACTAGGAAGTGATGTGGTGGAGGCTGACTCCATACACAGTTTCAAATGTAGATATGATAGAGCCCAGTAGGCTCAGGAATCTGTACACCAGTTGATTGACAGTTGAGAGGCGGGACCAAAGAGCCAAAGCTCAACCCCCGCAAGCACAATTAGGTGAGTACAATTAGGTGAGTACAATTAGGTGAGTACACACACACACACACACACACACACCACACACACACACACACACACACACACACACACACACACACACACACTCACACTCACACACACACACACACACACACATACACACACACATACACATACACACACACACACACACACACACACACACACACACACACACACACACACAGCCAGAGGACCAAAGAGCCAGAGCTCAACCCCGCAAGCACAACTATGTGAGCACACGCGCGCGCGTGCACACACACGAAGGCTTATGACGTATCATTACCACTACAAGTTACAAAACACTACATGATAAACCCCACCAGTAAGCGCAAAACTTGACACAACCAATCGAGCTATCTTCCCGTAACTGTAATTAGCTAATTACCCCACACATCTCCCCCCCCTCCCCTCCCCCCCTTCTGGCGGCGTCCTCACACCTCACACCTTAGTGAGGTGCACACATCTGACGGGCCCAGAGCAACAAACACTCACTCTCCCATCCCATGACGTAGGAGAGTGACTTACACATGTGTACACCTGACCACTGGAGCGCGAATGATGTCATTATCATACCGGTGACACAACACACAATGATGAGTCCACGCCTGGGGGTATCAGACACCTCAATATGAGGCGAGATGATGATGATAATGATGAGTGGTGAGGAGGCTGTCCTCATACATTACTGACTGCCAGGTGTTGCTCTACACGCGCCTTGAGCAACAGGGCGCGTATATGTATGTATATATGTATGTCTATTGGTGCCTGCACTCAAACTCCAGAAATATATGTAGTATACTTAAATATATTACCACACAGGAACAGGTGTCGGGAACCCCCCCCCCCCAGGTAAACTCTCACGTCTCCCCCACCCCCAGGTAAATTCTCACGTCTCCCCCCCCCGGTAAACTCTCACGTCTCCCCCCCCCCCGGTAAACTCTCACGTAAACTCTCACGTCCCCCCCGGTAAACTCTCACGGTAAACTCTCCCCCCCCCGGTAAACTCTCACGTCTCTCCCAGGTAAACTCTCAACGGTAAGCCTCACCTTTATCAGTAATCTAGCACAACACCAGAGTAACTATATTATCAAATAATATAACTTCACGTATTATTAATAATATCATTAATAAGTAACTATCACGTCTTCAAATTTCAATTTACTCTAATAAGTAAACTATATTCCCCCCCGGTAAATAATATCCCCCCCCCCCCCGGTTACTCTAAGATAACTATAGTAAATATAGTTATCAAAACTCTAACAAGCCTAATATAGTTATTTGATAACAAAGAGTAACTAATATAGTTATTTGATAACTATAGAAATATAGTTATCAAAGAGTAACTAATATAGTTATTTGATAACTATAGAAATATAGTTATCAAAGAGTAACTAATATAGTTACTCTAAGATAACTATAGAAATATAGTTATCAAATATCTATATTCCCCCGTGTGCGCATGCGTGCTTCTCTATCTGTGCTGGCCCGTCAGTGACGCGGGGCACAGAGCTCTAGCTCTCGGCCCCCGCCTCCTAGCCCTCTTGTACTCGCTGACTTATACTTTAATTATTCTCAAGTTTAAATTCTTTGTCGAATGTAGCCTTAAATTTGTGGATGGAGATGGCTTCTACAACTTCATCCTTTAGTGCATTCGGTGCAGATTACGACAATTTTCTTAATTTTATTAGACTCTTGTTACAACATGTAATAAAGTTGTTACATTGAGATATATACAAGAGTTGTTACATTCTTGTACAGCCACTAGTACGCGTAGCGTTTCGGGCAAGTCCTTAATCCTATGGTCCCTGGAATACGATCCCCGCCGCGAAGAATCGTTTTTTCATCCAAGTACACATTTTACTGTTGCGTTAAACAGAGGCTACAGTTAAGGAATTGCGCCCAGTAAATCCTCCCCGGCCAGGATACGAACCCATGACATAGCGCTCGCGGAACGCCAGGCGAGTGTCTTACCACTACACCACGGAGACTGTTTGACATCTTGCCTTAACGTGTTTATGACGTATTAGAACGTTGTTACAACTTGCTAGAATGGTTGTTATAACTGGTTAGGAAGTGTCACATTAGACACATTAGCTGCGAGCAGCCGCGCCCAACAGCCTGGTTGATCAGTCCGGCAACCAGGAGGCCTGGTCGACGACCGGGCCGCGGGGACGCTAAGCCCCGGAAGCACCTCAAGGTAACCTCAAGGTAGGTGTTAAAACTTGTTCGAACGTTGTACCAACGTCGTAGCTTCGGTGCGTGTTTGGCGGGGTTTTAGTAAGAGACAAACGGGGCCTCGTAGCCTGGTGGATAGCGCGCAGGACTCGTAATTCTGTGGCGCGGGTTCGATTCCCGCACGAGGCAGAAACAAATGGGCAAAGTTTCTTTCACCCTGAATGTCCCTGTTACCTAGCAGTAAATAGGTACCTGGGAGTTAGTCAGCTGTCACGGGCTGCTTCCTGGGGGTGGAGGCCTGGTCGAGGACCGGGCCGCGGGGACACTAAAGCCCCGAAATCATCTCAAGATAACCTCAAGATAACCTCAAGAAGAGCATGTACTAGGCCAAGCTAGTGAACTAGGCAGGAGCTAGGATAGTCAATGGACAGCTAGGGAGGCTGAGACAACATCAGACAAGGACGGAATTAAACGCTAAACAGCTAGGACAAATTAGGACCGTCTAGGACACACTTAAGACGGGTTTGAGAAACAGGCACCGGCTAGAAGAGGCATGAATCAGAATATGACTCACCTCATACGATAAGCGGAAAGGGTGCACAGTGACGCAACCGTCCCATGGACAGTGACGCAACCGTCCCATGGACACAGTGACGCAACCGTCCCATGGACACAGTGACGCAACCGTCCCATGGACACGAGTGACGCAACCGTCCCATGGACACAGTGACGCAACCGTCCCATGGACACGAGTGACGCAACCGTCCCATGGACACGAGTGACGCAACCGTCCCATGGACACAGTGACGCAACCGTCCCATGGACACGAGTGACGCAACCGTCCCATGGACACGAGTGACGCAACCGTCCCATGGACACGAGTGACGCAACCGCCCCATGGACACGAGTGACGCAACCGTCCCATGGACACGAGTGACGCAACCGTCCCATGGACACGAGTGACGCAACCGTCCCATGGACACGAGTGACGCAACCGCCCCATGGACACAGTGACGCAACCGTCCCATGGACACGAGTGACGCAACCGCCCCATGGACACAGTGACACAACCGCCCCATGGACACAGTGACGCAACCGTCCCATGGACACGAGTGACACAACCGCCCCATGGACACAGTGACACAACCGCCCCATGGATATAGTGACGCATGGACACGAATTTGCGCTGCTCTTCGTCACCAGAGACGTGACGGGAGGGGAGGGTAGGACAGAGGGAAGGGTAGCAACAGGGTAACAAGAACAGACGCAGGGAAGCAGAAGACAATGTTCAAACAGGAGAACATGAAACAAGGTACTAGAAGGGTACATGCACAGCCTGTACATCCATCCAGCCTGTAGAAGCATCCTGCTTCTTGAAATACGATACAGCCAGTAAACATCATATTACCAGCAGCTATGGTGGTAATATAATGGTATATTATTATTTAATTAATGGTATAATGGTATATTATTATTTAATTAATGGTATAATGGTATATTATTATTTAATTAATGGTATAATGGTATATTATTATTTAATTAATGGTATATTATTAGTAATATAATATAATATAATGGTGGAAATATAGCTCCCACAGAATCCAAGTATTACTTGCGTTGCTCTCACTAGACACATGTACTCAAGATTTATGAACATACGAACATAAGAACAAGGTAACTGCAGAAGGCCTATTGGCCCATACGAGGCAGCTCCTATTTATAACCACCCAATCCCACTCATATACTTGTCCAACCCGCGCTTGAAACAATCGAGGGACCCCACTTCCACCGCGTTACGTGGTAATTGGTTCCACAAATCAACAACCCTGTTACCGAACCAGTATTTACCCTAGTCTTTCATAAATCTAAACTTATCCAATTTATACCCATTGTGAATGACTATTTTTAAATGACTATAGATACTGTAAAATTACATTTACTATACAAATCCTTATACTTACTGGTTATCTTGAGGTTATCTTGAGATGATTTCGGGGCTTTAGTGTCCCCGCGGCACGGTCCTCGACCAGGCCTCCACCCCCAGGAAGCAGCCCGTGACAGCTGACTAACACCCAGGTACCTATTTTACTGCTAGGTAACAGGGGCATTCAGGGTGAAAGAAACTTTGCCCATTTGTTTCTGCCTCGTGCGGGAATCGAACCCGCGCCACAGAATTACGAGTCCTGCACGCTATCCACCAGGCTACGAGGCCCCTGGTATAAAATATCTTGTCCCCTGAGGCCGGCTTCCCCGTGTGAAAATCCGTCTACCGGCAGAATTTTAATGAGAAATTATGTCTCATTTTAAGATGATCCTTGAAACTATAACCTGTTGAATTAGCGACCGTTGGCAACAGCACCAACAGCCTGCCTGATCCAGCGCATGACGCTTGCACTAAGTGAAGCGCAAATCATTGAAAATAACAAAAAGTAAACATCCTCAGATATGTACACAAAAAACAGAAAGTATATCAAACAAAAAACTGGCATTAGCAATTAATTAATTATAATAAATGAACGACCAAATGAACAAAATAAATAAATGTGAGAATAACGGTTTATTCTCGACCTAACTTGACTGGCTTCTTGACCGACTTGACTGGCTTCTTGACCGACTTGACTGGCTTCTTGACCGACTTGACTGGCTTCTTGACCGACTTGACTGGCTTCTTGACCGACTTGACTGGCTTCTTGACCGACTTGACTGGCTTCTTGACCGACTTGACTGGCTTCTTGACCGACTTGACTGGCTTCTTGACCGACTTGACTGGCTTCTTGACCGACTTGACTGGCCTCTTGACCGACTTGACTGGCTTCTTGACCGACTTGACTGGCCTCTTGACCGACTTGACTGGCTTCTTGACCGACTTGACTGGCTTCTTGACCGACTTGACTGGCTTCTTGACCGACTTGACTGGCTTCTTGACCGACTTGACTGGCTTCTTGACCGACTTGACTGGCTTCTTGACCGACTTGACTGGCTTCTTGACCGACTTGACTGGCTTCTTGACCGACTTGACTGGCTTCTTGACCGACTTGACTGGCTTCTTGACCGACTTGACTGGCTTCTTGACCGACTTGACTGGCTTCTTGACCGACTTGACTGGCTTCTTGACCGACTTGACTGGCCTCTTGACCGACTTGACTGGCTTCTTGACCGACTTGACTGGCTTCTTGACCGACTTGACTGGCTTCTTGACCGACTTGACTGGCTTCTTGACCGACTTGACTGGCTTCTTGACCGACTTGACTGGCTTCTTGACCGACTTGACTGGCTTCTTGACCGACTTGACTGGCTTCTTGACCGACTTGACTGGCATTATATTCTGGATACCAGTTGGGAAGGGGAAAGCAGACTATCAGGGGGGAAAGCGCCAAGCCATTACGACTATTATAGCACTTGGAAGGGGTCAGGATAAGGAGATATGGGATGGGACGGGGGAAGGAATGGTGAGATCTAAATCTATGACCCCCCCCCCCCCCGAACCACTCGCACTGCCCCCCTAACTATCCCTTACTTACGAAAAACCCCCCCTCCCTCACCCCTTTCACCCTTCTATTTACCCAGCTTGTAAACCGTCCTAGCTGCTGTTTCCTCCCCCGACACCTGTCTCTTCCCTACACCTGGTTCTCCCTCCCCCCCCCCCCCCCACTCCCCTACACCTGTCATGTACTCTCCTCCTCCCAACGACCAACCATTACCCCCCCCACTCCCCCTCCCCCCCCTGCCACCACACCCACCGGGGCAGCTGTCAATCCCCGCTTCCAGTCACAGACGAACGTCCTTGGTCATTGAGGCCATGAGTGGGAGTGGGTGATTAGGGTGTAGGGTGTGGGAGGGTAGGGTGAGGGAAGGTAGGGTGTGGGAGGGTGGGGGTTTTGGGGAAGGGTAGTGGGGGTGGTTATCTTCAGATGATTTCGGGGCTTAGCGTCCCGCGGCCCGGTCCTCGACCAGGCTTCCACCCCCAGGAAGCAGCCCATAACAGCTGTCTAACTCCCAGGTACCAATTTAATGCTAGGTGAACAGGGGCACCAGGCTAAAAAAAAATCTGCTCCTTTTTGCTTCCGCCGGCGCCGGGAATCAAGCCCCGGTCCACAGGACTACGTATCCAGCGTGCTGTCTACTCAGCCATTAACGCCCAATGTGGGACAATAGAGTAGCAATAGCATCTGGGACAAGTTGTAACAGTGAAAGTGTCTTACACTGTTCCATGTTGTGATTGTGAGTTGTGAGTTGTGATTGTGAGTTGTGAATGTTAAGCGTATGTGTTAAACATGACAGGAGCAGTAGACATAATATGAGTATACATAATAGAAGCAGTCATAATAGGAATAGACATTACAGGAGCATACATTATAGGAGCCAACACAATAGGAGCAGTCATTATAAAAACAGACTTTAATAGAAGCAGACATTGTAAAAACAGACTTTGTAGGAGCAGACATTTTACGAGCAGGTATAATAGGAGCAGACATTATAAGAACAGGCATAATAAGAGCAGACAAAATAGGAGCAGACATTATAGGAGCAGACATTATAGGAGCAGATATTTATAACAGCAGACATAAGATGAGCAGACATTATAGGAGCAGGCATTATAGGATCTGACATTATGGGAGCAGACATATAAGGAGCAAATATAACAGACATTATAGGACTAGACACAAAAAGAGCAGACATAATAGGAGTATGCCAGTTGCCTCCTCAAATTGCTTTACAGTAACGAGGTGCATTGAGACAACCCGTCCTGGGACCCAGTCCATTCCATCCAGCGGTCGACCCCCAAGACGCAAATCATCAATTTTAACATCTTGTTCATTCAAAACAGGAGTTTTATCAAATATAAATTATTATTATTTTATATTAGCATATTGTACATATTCAGGCACTGGTTAGCTTAGGTTAGGTTAAGTTAGGTTAGGTTAAGTTAGGTTAGGTTAAGTTAGGTTAGGTTAAGTTAGGTTAGGTGTTTAGGTTCTGTTAGCGTTTATGTGTATTTGTTATATAAGTGAAGCATTTACAGCGTTGTGAGGTGGGTCTCCCAACAACAGGGACCCCACCCTCACTGTGAGGTGGGTCTCCCAACAGGGACCCCACCCTCACTGTGAGGTGGGTCTCCCAACAACAGGGACCCCACCCTCACTGTGAGGTGGGTCTCCCAACAACAGGGACCCCACCCTCACTGTGAGGTGGGTCTCCCAACAACAGGGACCCCACCCTCACTGTGAGGTGGGTCTCCCAACAACAGGGACCCCACCCACACTGTGAGGTGGGTCTCCCAACAACAGGGACCCCACCCTCACTGTGAGGTGGGTCTCCCAACAACAGGGACCCCACCCTCACTGTGAGGTGGGTCTCCCAACAACAGGGACAGGGACCCCACCCTCACTGTGAGGTGGGTCTCCCAACAACAGGGACCCCACCCTCACTGTGAGGTGGGTCTCCCAACAACAGGGACCCCACCCTCACTGTGAGGTGGGTCTCCCAACAACAGGGACCCCACCCTCACTGTGAGGTGGGTCTCCCAACAACAGGGACCCCCACCCTCACTGTGAGGTGGGTCTCCCCCAACAACAGGGACCCCACCCTCACTGTGAGGTGGGTCTCCCAACAACAGGGACCCCACCCTCACTGTGAGGTGGGTCTCCCAACAACAGGGACCCCACCCTCACTGTGAGGTGGGTCTCCCAACAACAGGGACCCCACCCTCACTGTGAGGTGGGTCTCCCAACAACAGGGACCCCACCCTCACTGTGAGGTGGGTCTCCCAACAACAGGGACCCCACCCTCACTGTGAGGTGGGTCTCCCAACAACAGGGACCCCACCCTCACTGTGAGGTGGGTCTCCCAACAACAGGGACCCCACCCTCACTGTGAGGTGGGTCTCCCAACAACAGGGACCCCACCCTCACTGTGAGGTGGGTCTCCCAACAACAGGGACCCCACCCTCACTGTGAGGTGGGTCTCCCAACAACAGGGACCCCACCCTCACTGTGAGGTGGGTCTCCCAACAACAGGGACCCCACCCTCACTGTGAGGTGGGTCTCCCAACAACAGGGACCCCACCCTCACTGTGAGGTGGGTCTACCAACAACAGGGACCCCACCCTCACTGTGAGGTGGGTCTCCCAACAACAGGGACCCCACCCTCACTGTGAGGTGGGTCTCCCAGCGACAACAGAGGCCACATGTACAACTGGACCATTTAAAGACAACCTGCCAGCTAGCATCCTATCTCCTCCTTCCACCAGCATCCGACGTTCCAGCTGATAGCCACACCTCACCTGACAGCCACATTCAGTCATCCACACCATACCCCTCGCCCCAACCTACCCTGCTGCCCATGCCCACGCTCGGGTACCGCCATAGGTGCATGGGGAAGGATGAGGAGGAGGACTCAGTAGTGTGGAGCGGCTTTAAAGCACTCTGCCCTGTACATCCAGCTTTGCCTCTCTACCACCAGATCGATAGCCTAAAGCTGCCCCTTGTAACCTTGGCACGCCTGACCTGCCTTGCCTTCCTCTCTCCTCCCCCTAACCAAACCCTCCACACACACACACACACACACACACACACACTGCCAGCAGGTGTGTGTGTGTGTGTATAACGACAGCAGCGGCGTGTGTGTATAACGACAGCAGCAGCGTGTGTGTATAACGACAGCAGCGTACTCTACACTGGCAAAAGTTAGAACATCATTCAGAAACCTAAGTAAGGAGGCATTTAGGGCGCTTTACACTGCCTACGTAAGGCCAGTCTTAGAGTATGCCGCCTCATCATGGAGTCCCCATCTGAAGAAGCATATAATGAAACTGGAAAAGGTTCAGAGGTTTGCAACGAGACTCGTCCCAGAGCTACGAGGGATGGGGTATGAAGAGCGCCTGAGGGAACTGTGCCTTACGACACTAGAAAGAAGAAGGGAGAGGGGGGACATGATAGGAACGTATAAGATACTCAGAGGAATTGACAGAGTGGACATAGACGAAATGTTCACACGGAATAGTAACAGAACGAGAGGACATGGATGGAAGCTTGAAACTCAGATGAGTCACAGAGATGTAAGGAAGTTTTCTTTTAGCGTGAGAGTAGTGGGGAAATGGAATGCACACACACACACACACACACACACACACACACACACACACACACACTTTAGGCTATCAGATATAGAGGTGACAGGAGAGGAGGTAATGAAACAGTTGACAACACTGGATGCAACTAAAGCAGTTGGACCAGACAAAGTATCACCGTGGATACTAAAAGAGGCAGCGCAGGCCCTCAGCGTGCCTCTGGCAATGATCTTTAATGAGTCGCTTATGTCGGGAGAATTGCCCAGTTGCTGGAAGGAGGCACTTAACTACAGACCCGTATCACTGCCTAGCATCCCCTGCAAAATACTTGAAAGAACAATTAGGCTAAGGCTTGTTGAGCACCTGGAGAGCATTGGGTTTGTAAACAAGCACCAACATGGGTTCTGGACAGGGAAATCATGCCTAACAAACCTTTTAGAATTCTATGATAAAGTAACAAGGATAAGGCAGGACAGAGAAGGCTGGGCAGACTGCATATTTCTTGACTGCCAAAAGGCCATTGACACAATACCGCACATGAGACTGCTATACAAACTTGAGAGGCAGGCAGGAGTAAGCGGAAAGGCCCTAGTATGGGTGAAGAACTACCTAACAGGAAGGAGCCAGAGGGTAATGGTAAGGGGCGAGAAGTCGGACTGGCGAACAGTAACAAGTGGAGTAACTCAAGGATCGGTGCTGGGACCAATTCTCTTTCTAATTTACGTAAATGATATGTTTACAGGAGTGAAATCCAACATGTCAATGTTCGCGGATGACGCAAAATTAATGAGAAGAGTTGTGACAGATGAGGATTGTAGGATCCTCCAAGAGGACTTAAACAGGTTGCAGAGATGGTCAGAGAAATGGCTACTGGAGTTCAACACGAGTAAATGTAAAGTTATGGAAATGGGATCAGGTGATAGGCGACCAAAGGGACAGTACACAATGAAGGGAAACTGCCTACCTGTAACGATTCGAGAAAGAGACCTGGGAGTGGACGTAACACCTAATCTAACTCCTGAGGCACATATAAATAGGATAACGACAGCAGCGTACTCTACACTGGCGAAAATTAGAACTTCATTCAGAAACCTAAGTGAGAAGGCTTTTAGGGCGCTTTACACTGCCTACGTGAGACCACTCTTAGAGTATGCCGCGCCATCATGGAGCCCCCACCTGAAGAAACACATAAAGAAACTGGAGAAGGTTCAGAGGTTTGCGACGAGGCTTGTCCCAGTTACGAGGGATGGGATATGAAGAACGTCTGAAGGAATTAAACCTTACGACACTAGAGAAAAGAAGTTAGAGGGGGATATGATAGGGACATATACAATACTCAGGGGAATTGACAAAGTGGAAATAGATGAAATGTTCACACTTAATAATAACAGAACGAGGGGACATGGGTGGAAACTGGAAACTCAGATGAGTCACAGAGATGTTAGGAAGTTTTCTTTTAGCGTGAGAGTAGTGAAAAAATGGAATGCACTTGGGGAACAGGTTGTGGAAGCAAACTCTATTCATACTTTTAAAATTAGGTATGATAAGGAAATGGGACAGGAGTCATTGCTGTAATCAACCGATGGCTGGAAAGGCGGGATCCAAGAGTCAATGCCCGATCCTGCAAGCACAAATAGGTGAGTACAAATAGATGAGTACACACAAGAACCTGTGTAAGGAATCATTCAGAACTTTGTACACCACATATGTAAGACCAATCCTGGAGTATGCGGCCCCAGCATGGAACCCGTACCTTGTCAAGCACAAGACGAAGCTGGCAAAAGGTCAGAGGTATGCCACTAGACTAGTACCAGAACTAAGAGGCATGACTTACGAGGAAAGGTTGCGTGAAATGCACTTCACGACACTGGAAGACAGAAGAGTTAGAGGAGACATGATCACTACCTACAAAATTCTCAGAGGAATAGACAGGATAGATAAGGATAAACTGTTTAACACGGGTGGTACGCGAACAAGGGGACACAGGTGGAAACTGAGTGCCCAAATGAGCCACAGAGATATTAGAAAGAACTTTTTTAGTGTCAGAGTAGTTGACAAATGGAATCCATTGGGAAGTGATGTGGTGGAGGCTGACTCCATACACAGTTTCAAGTGCAGATATGATAGAGCCCAATAGGCTCAGGAACCTGTACACCTGTTGATTGACGGTTGAGAGGCGGGACCAAAGAGCCAGAGCCCCCCCCCCTCAAGCACAATTAGGTGAGTATGTGTGTGTGTGAGTAATACACACACACACACACACACACACACACACACACACACACACACACACACACACACACACACACAGGGGCCTCGTAGCCTGGTGGATAGCGCGCAGGACTCGTAATTCTGTGGCGCGGGTTCGATTCCCGCACGAGGCAGAAACAAATGGGCAAAGTTTCTTTCACCCTAAGTGCCCCTGTTACCTAGCAGTAAATAGGTACCTGGGAGTTAGTCAGCTGTCACGGGCTGCTTCCTGGTGTGTGTGTGTGTGTGTGTGTGTGTGTGGTGTGGAAAAAAAAAGTAGTTAGTAAACAGTTGATTGACAGTTGAGAGGCGGGCCGAAAGAGCAAAGCTCAACCCCCGCAAAAACACAACTAGTAAACACAACTAGTAAACACACACACACACACACACACACACACACACACACACACACACACACACACACACACACACACACACACACACACACACACAGGACGGGAGTCAGTACATTAGAAAACCCTAAATCACTGATAAAGAAAGATCTCCCCTTCCCCCTCCTCATGTGGATGAAAGAGAAAACGTATTGCACGGACCTTGTGACCTGTAAGGACGGCGGTTCGATACCCTGCTGAGTGAGGGAAAACTCTGCCTCAACTCCTCTCACCAACGTGGCTTTCTCTCTCTCTATATATGATGAGGTAAACACACGAGTCTCCTCCAGCTCCCGTTGTCTGCCTCACACCACCTCACCTCCAAGGCACTGTACCGTGTGATCTACAGGCAGGCACTGCTGGCTGTACCGTGTGATCTACAGGCAGGCACTGCTGGCTGTACCGTGTGATCTACAGGGTAGGCACTGCTGTCTGTACCGTGTGATCTACAGGCAGGCACTGCTGGCTGTACCGTGTGATCTACAGGGCAGGCACTGCTGGCTGTACCGTGTGATCTACAGGGTAGGCACTGCTGGCTGTACCGTGTGATCTACAGGTAGGCACTGCTGGCTGTACCGTGTGATCTACAGGGTAGGCACTGCTGGCTGTACCGTGTGATCTACAGGCAGGCACTGCTGGCTGTACCGTGTGATCTACAGGGTAGGCACTGCTGGCTGTACCGTGTGATCTACAGGGTAGGCACTGCTGGCTGTACCGTGTGATCTACAGGGTAGGCACTGCTGGCTGTACCATGTGATCTACAGGGTAGGCACTGCTGGCTGTACCGTGTGATCTACAGGGTAGGCACTGCTGGCTGTACCGTGTGATCTACAGGGTAGGCACTGCTGGCTGTACCGTGTGATCTACAGGCAGGCACTGCTGGCTGTACCGTGTGACCTACACGCAGGCACTGCTGGCTGTACCGTGTGACCCACAGGCAGGCACTGCTGGCTGTACCGTGTGATCTACAGGGTAGGCACTGCTGGCTGTACCGTGTGACCCACAGGCAGGCACTGCTGGCTGTACCGTGTGACCTACAGGGTAGGCACTGCTGGCTGTACCGTGTGACCCACAGGCAGGCACTGCTGGCTGTACCGTGTGACCCACAGGCAGGCATTGCTGGCTGTACCATGTGACCTACAGGCAGGCATTGCTGGCTGTACCGTGTGACCCACAGGCAGGCACTGCTGGCTGTACCGTGTGGCCCACAGGCAGGCACTGCTGGCTGTACCGTGTGACCCACAGGCAGGCACTGCTGGCTGTTATGTCGTCAGTATTACCCTGGGAGAGCAGTACTCAACCTCTCTCAACCCAACACCACAAACTCTTTAATTCCCCATCCACGGGGATCGAACCCGGGTCACCCCAACACCACTCTCGCCTCGACCACTGGGCCACGATGTGCTGAAAGTGACTTGTATCACTCCACCTTTGTATCGTTTAAAAGCATATCGAGGTCCAGGGGTTAAGGCGTGCGTCTGGGGGGAGTTATATACCCAGGACGCTGGTTCGACCCCCGTCTTGCTCCAATAATTTGATCGGTTAGGTTAAGTTAGGTCAGGTTAAGTTAGGTCAGGT
Source organism: Procambarus clarkii (assembly GCF_020424385.1). Taxonomy (NCBI): domain Eukaryota; kingdom Metazoa; phylum Arthropoda; class Malacostraca; order Decapoda; family Cambaridae; genus Procambarus; species Procambarus clarkii. Next base: position 43,880 of record NW_025572088.1, read on the forward strand.
TAAGTTCAGTTAGGTTAAGTTAGGTCAGGTTAAGTTAGGTTATGTTAGGTTAGGTCAGGTTAAGTTAGTTTTGGTTGGGTTTTAATATCAGATAGCGAACTACTCCCCTTTGAACCACCAGGCTCACTGTTCCCGTATATACCTGGCATATTAACCACCCTTTCCCCTTAAAAGAGAGAAGAAAACCCAAATATGCAGAGGTATACCTTGAGGTGCTTCCGGGGCTCAGCGTCCCCGCGGCCCGGTCGTCGACCAGGCCTCCTGGTTGCTGGACTGATCAACCAGGCTGTTGGGTATGCCGAGAGAGTGGGTGAGAGGTGCGGGTTCAAACTATACACAGCAGCACACGTCAACACAGCAGTTAGTCATAGAGAAGTGACCCTTTCAAATATGTGCACACGCACACATGCGCGCGCGTGCGCGCACACACACACACACACACACACACACACACACACACACACACACACACACACACACACACACACACACACACACACACACACGCACACACGCACGCACGCGCACACACGCACGCACGCACGCACACACACGCACACGCACACGCACACACACGCACACGTACACACGCACACACACACACGCACACACTACACACACACACAGACACGCACACACACACACACACACACACAGTGCCCAAATGAGCCACAGAGATATTAGAAAGAACACAAATGGAATGCACACACACACAGACACGCACACACACACAGACACGCTAACAGTCCGATATACACACAGGAGGCACAGGCCAGTGTCCCTAACCTGCATACCACACACTAGTGGAGCACGAACGAACTTTGTAACACAGCATCACATGGGTTCAGGGATGGCAGGTCCTGCCTCACAGGGTTACACACGACCAGGCAACAAAAATAAGGCACACAGAAAGCCTTTGCACGCACAATTTTTAAATATAAGCACACACACACATCACACACACACATATGTACACCAACACACACACACACGCACAAGACGACATTTTTTAACTATATATGAAAATTCACCTTCGCAAATAGAGTGGTAGACGGTTGGAACAAGTTAAGTGAGAAGGTGGTGGAGGCCAAGACCGTCAGTAGTTTCAAAGCGTTATATGACAAAGAGTGCTGGGAAGACGGGACACCACGAGCGTAGCTCTCATCCTGTAACTACACTTAGGTAATTACACTTAGGTAATTACACACACGCACGCACGCACGCACATTCTCATAAACCTCACTTCGCTGGAAGACAGAAGAGTTGGGGGGACATGATCATCACATTCAAGATTCTCAAGGAAATTGATAGGGTAGATAAAGACAGTCTATTTAACACAAGGGACACACGCACTAGGGGACACAGGTATAAACCTGAGTGCCCAAATGAGCCACAGAGATATTAGAAAGAACTTTTTCAGTGTCAGAGTAGTTGACAAATGGAATGCATTAGGAAGTGATGTGGTGGAGGCTGACTCCATACACAGTTTCAAGTGTAGCTCAACCCCCGTAAGCACAATTATGTGAGTACACACGCTCGCATGCGCGTACACACGCTCGCATGCGCGTACACACGCTCGCATGCGCGTACACACGCACACCGGTGCTTGTTTTCGCTGGTGCAGGGGCGCCGGTGGCTGTGTGGATAGCACGCTGGACATGTAATCCTGGAGCCCGGGATTCCCCCGGGATTCGATTCCCGGCGCCGGCGAGAAACAAAAATGGGCAGAGTTTCTTTCATTCTGAATGCTCCTGTTACCTAGCAGTATATAGGTACCTGGGAATTAGACAGCTGTTACGGGCTGCTTCCTGTGTGTGTGTGTGTGTGTTTACTAGTTGTGTTTACTAGTTGTGTTTTTACGGGGGTTGAGCTTTGCTCTTTCGGCCCGCCTCTCAACTGTCAATCAACTGTTTACTAACTACTTTTTTTTTTTTTTTTTCTTCCCCACACCACACACACACACCCCAGGAAGCAGCCCGTGACAGCTGACTAACTCCCAGGTACCTATTTACTGCTAGGTAACAGGGGCATTCAGGGTGAAAGAAACTTTGCCCATTTGTTTCTGCCTCGTGCGGGAATCGAACCCGCGCCACAGAATTACAAATCCTGCGCGCTATCCACCAGGCTACGAGGCCCCCAATGTGTGTGTGTGTGTGTGTGTGTGTGTGTGTGTGTGTGTGTGTGTGTGTGTGTGTGTGTGTGTGTGTGTGTGTGTGTGTGTGTGTGTGTGAAACAAAAATTAATTAGTAGTTAGTAACAGTTGGAGTCTGTTCAGCAGTAGATTGACAGTTGAGAGGCGGGCCGAAAGAGCAGAGTTCAAACCCCGCAAGCACAACTAGGTGAGTACACTCACAACCGCAGACATTTAGAGAACCTCTTTTATTAACAGAGCCTCAAACATTAACAGAGCCTCAAACATTAACAGAGCCTCAAACATTAACAGAGCCTCAAACATTAACAGAGCCTCAAACATTAACAGAGCCTCAGACATTAACAGAGCCCCTTATATTAACAGAGCCCCTTACATTAACAGTGCCTTGTTAGAGTGAAGTACAGACAGACAGAGGCAGACAGGCAGACAGAGCACGGCAGACATACAGAGGGCGGCAGACAGACAGGCAGACAGAGAGAGAGAGCTGGGTGTCCCCACACACACCCGGGGGTCGCCCACCCTCCATGGAATTTTCCGCGAACGCGCAAGGCTGCCTGCCTGCCGCCCCGCGCCCTCATACACCAGCCAGGTGGGTCACACTCACACGCCTCTACACCCCTTCACGGGCCACAGGCGGAGCCCAGGAGCTCAAACCTACCCCCCCTCCCCTGCCACTACAGTTATAGGTAGACAGGTGCGCACATACGTTTGCGCAGCGCGCTCAAGGACTCGCTCAGCGAGTCATAATCAAGGAACGTATTGCGTCATGTTGAAGAACACGCGGGAACACGCTGGGACGCCAGAACCTTCTAGAATGCGTTCCTTGATGTTGTCATTATTACAAGTATTCACATGATCACACTGACACAGATGATTTAAACCGTCACTATTAAAATAGGTTTAGGTAATTCAAGTGTATAATTTGATGACAAAGGCTGTTAAACCCAATTACTTATGGACCAGACACAAGGCTGCGCGCGCATACCCGTGTATGGGGCTCCAGCGACCACCACCAGAACAAACTTTTGATTATATATATATATATATATATATATATATATATATATATATATATATATATATATATATATATATATATATATATATTATATATATATATATATATATATATTAGAGGCAAACTCCATTCATAACTTTAAAAGCAGATATGATAGAGCTCGATCCTGCAGGCACCAATGGGTGAGTACAAATAGGTGAGTACACACACACACACACACACACACACACACACACACACACACACACACACACACACACACAGACACACAGACACACACGACACACGACACACACACACACACACACACACACACACACACACACACACACACACACACACACACACACACACACACACACACACATATGTAAGACCACTCCTGGAGTATGCGGCCCCAGCATGGAGCCCGTACCTTGTCAAGCACAAGACGAAGCTGGAAAAAGTCCAAAGGTATGCTACTAGACTAGTCCCAGAACTAAGAGGCATGAGTTATGAGGAAAGGCTGCGGGAAATGCACCTCACGACACTGGAAGACAGAAGAGTAAGGGGGGACATGATCACAACCTACAAAATCCTCAGGGGAATCGACCGGGTAAACAAGGATGAACTTTTCAACACTGGTGGGACGCGAACAAGGGGACACAGGTGGAAGCTGAGTACCCAAATGAGCCACAGAGACGTTAGAAAGAACTTTTTCAGTGTCAGAGTAGTTAACAAATGGAATGCATTAGGAAGTGATGTGGTGGAGGCTGACTCCATTCACAGTTTCAAATGTAGATATGATAGAGCCCAATAGGCTCAGGAATCTGTACACCAGTTGATTGACGGTTGAGAGGCGGGACCAAAGAGCCAGAGCTCAACCCCCGCAAGCACAATTAGGTGAGTACAATTAGGTGAGTACACACACACACACACGTTACCTCGAGGTGATTTCGGGGCTCAGCGACCCTGCGGCCCAGTCGTTGACCAGGCCTCCTGATTGCTAGACTGGTCAACCAGGCTGTTGGACGCGGCTGCCCGCAGCCTGACGTATGAGTCACAGCCTGGTTGATCAGGTATCCTCTGGAGGTGCTAGGTAGGTAGCATGACGCGACACAAGTATAAAAAACTATAAAGGTTATGTGAATAAGAACATTCGAGAACACTCACACACTACAGACTATTAATAAGAACATTCGAGAACACTCACACACTACAGACTATTAATAAGAACATTCGAGAGGCTATTAATAAGAACATTCGAGAACACTCACACACTACAGACTATTAATAAGAACATTCGAGAACACTCACACACTACAGGCTATTAATAAGAACATTCGAGAACACTCACACACTACAGGCTATTAATAAGAACATTCGAGAACACTCACACACTACAGACTATTAATAAGAACATTCGAGAACACTCACACACTACAGGCTATTAATAAGAACATTCGAGAACACTCACACACTACAGGCTATTAATAATAACATTCGAGAACACTCACACACTACAGGCTATTAATAAGAACATTCGTGAACACGACACACTGAAGGGCATCTGAATGAGAACATTTGAGAACACGAAACACATTAAGGGTTACTTAAAGAACAAGTCTCAGCAACATCTGCCGTGCAAGATAAAGATCATCAAAATATTCCTGAAAACGGGATGAACACTGGAGAACACTCGAAGAACACGAGCACACTGATAAAGACTGTTCCAGAGCACAGAGCACAATCATTCAAGAACACACACACACACAGCTGACGAAGCACCGGTGGAATCTTCCAGAACATTCTAGAGCGGTGCTTAATGAGAACACTGAACACTAGTGAACACTGAACACCATGGAGAACTGAACACTAGAGAACCCTGAACCTGTCCTAATAGAATGTCTGTGCATCTTTTCTCAATCTTTGGCGGCTTTGTTTCCAATTATTAAACAGTTAATGAGCTCCGAAGTACCAGGAGGCTGTTTATAACAATAACAACAGTTGATTGGCAAGTTTTCACGCTTGTAAACTGTTTAACAAATGTAACTAAAGCCGTCAAAGATTAAGGAAAGATGTACACGTTCGTAAGTGCTTGCGTAACTGCTTCGTGAATCTGGGGCCAGACCTTGAGGTGACAGGCCTCAAGCCTAGTGACCCTCAAACACTGTGCTTGAGTGCCACTTCTGTGTTTACCTAAACACACTCACACACTACCCATGGTACCATAAACATAGGCCGTACAGGTTGGGCACTTGAGTGTGACAGGTGGCCCTTAAGGGCGGACTGTAGCATGCCTCTAACCCCTACCCCCCCCCCCCCCCCCCCCCCGCAACACATCCCAGCAGCTCATCAAACATCAGTGTTGGCTGTATCTTGTGTGTTTATAACACAGCTTTACTGTCATTCAGTACCTATAGTACTTACAGTATGTCACAAGTGAAACTAAGTTCCTTGGTAAGTAATATACAGCCTTTAGGCTGGTGGAGGCCCACTGACTGTAGTGAAGGGTGCCCCATTACCACCACAGAGCCTGCCTGCTTGCTTGCTTGCCTGCCTGCCTGCCTGCTTGCTTGCCTGCCTGCCTGCTTGCTTGCTTGCCTGCCTGCCTGCTTGCTTGCCTGCCTGCCTGCCTGCCTGACTGCCTGCCTGCCTGCCTGCCTGCCTGCCTGCTTGCTTGCTTGCCTGCCTGCCTGCTTGCTTGCCTGCCTGCCTGCTTGCTTGCTTGCCTGCCTGCTTGCCTGCCTGCCTGCCTGCCTGCCTGTCTGCCTGCCTGCCTGTCTGCCTGTCTGCCTGCCTGCCTGCCTGTCTGCCTGCCTGCCTGCCTGCCTGCCTGCCTGCCTGCCTGCCTGCCTGCCTGCCTGCCTGCCTGCCTGCCTGTCTGCCTGCCTGCCTGCCTGCCTGTCTGTCTGTCTGCCTGCCTGTCTGCCTGCCTGCCTGCCTGCCTGCCTGTCTGCCTGCCTGCCTGCCTGCCTGCCTGCCTGCCTGTCTGCCTGCCTGCCTGCCTGTCTGCCTGCCTGCCTGTCTGCCTGCCTGCCTGCCTGCCTGTCTGCCTGCCTGCCTGCCTGCCTGCCTGCCTGCCTGTCTGCCTGCCTGCCTGTCTGCCTGCCTGCCTGCCTGTCTGCCTCTCTGCCTGCCTGCCTGCCTGCCTGCCTGCCTGCCTGCCTGCCTGCCTGCCTGCCTGCCTGCCTGCCTGCCTGCCTGCCTGCCTGCCTGCCTGCCTGCCTGCCTGTCTGCCTGCCTGCCTGCCTGCCTGCCTGTCTGCCTGCCTGCCTGCCTGCCTGCCTGCCTGCCTGCCTGCCTGCCTGCCTGCCTGCCTGCCTGCCTGCCTGCCTGCCTGCCTGTCTGCCTGCCTGCCTGCCTGCCTGCCTGCCTGCCTGCCTGCCTGCCTGCCTGTCTTCTTGCCTGCCTGCCTGTATGCCTGCCTGCCTGCCTGCCTGCCTGCCTGCCTGCCTGCCTGCCTGCCCCTCCCCATCCTAAGGCAAGTTTCCCTACCACCACTGATGCAACCCTTGTATACAGTCCCCCGTATGAATGACAATCTTAACTATAAGACTTATTTTTACCCGTTTTAAATCTTCTCCCGGCTTGGCGCTTTTCCCCTGATAGCTCTCTCCTTCCCTTCTCACATCAACCGCTTCAACAAATCAAGTGGAAAGTGTCCAGTGCCCCCCCCCCTTCCTGTGGCTATGTGTAAAACCTTGGAAAGGTGGGTGATGCTTGGCTTAGGCTTCTGAGCACCTTTGTAGCAGAGGGGGTTAGGTCTGTCTCGGGGAACTTTCTCTCCAAACATAGGGCTGAGGCAGACTACGTCACTGAGGGCTGACCTTTGCGAGTCCCAAACCAATCAAGTGGAAGTATGGAGTGATTGGTTCTCAGCTGAGGCGAGTGTGTTCTTAGATTGGTTCTCAGCTGAGGCGAGTGTGTTCTTAGATTGGTTCTCAGCTGAGGCGAGTGTGTTCTTAGATTGGTTATCTTGAGGTTATCTTGGTTATCTTGAGATGATTTCAGGGCTTTTTAGTGTCCCCGCGGCCCGGTCCTCGACCAGGCCTCCACCCCCAGGAAGCAGCCCGTGACAGCTGACTAACTCCCGAGTACCTATTTACTGCTAGGTAACAGGGGCATTCAGGGTGAAAGAAACTTTGCCCATTTCTCAGCTAAGGCGAGTGTATTCTTAGGGAGGCAGGAAGTGATAAGGAGAGAAGTAGGAAAGCAAGAGTGAGAAACAAGGAGTGAGACAATGAGATCTCACAGCCTACAAATCCGTACCCTTGGGGTAGGGACAAGAAAGATACAATGAATCGGTCCAGATTTTGGCCTGTCTCATAGTACGATTCTGCAGATTACCAACCACTACAGACTCGCCATTCAGAGCACTGTGTCGCCAGGAGGAAGATGCCCCCATCATAATCAAAGCAGTGTACTTACGGAAACTAAGAAAACCAAAGTGGACCAAACTCTCACAAGTCAAGCCTGGCCTCGGGCCGGGCTTGGGGAGTAGAAGAACTCCCAGAACCCCATCAACCAGGTATCAACCAGGTAAGAATGTCAAAATTTGATGTTATTAGGCTCCCTGAGTTAAAGGCCACCAAGAAGTCAATTGTCCTCAAGAGACTTGGCGAATCGCTCACTAATGATCCAGAAAACATTCGCCAAGACATAGAAGCAAGAAATGAATAGGCAAAGGTTCAAGTAATTCTCATGGCAAAGATGCCATCCGTGATGAAAGTCAGATTTAAGGAAATTTCCACATCATAAAGGGCTACACTTAAGGCTCTGGTCCGTCGCATCTAGAATACCCTCCAGTACCACTACACACCTTAAAGATAACTAACATTGAACCATTACAAACAGTGCAGAATAAGGTGCTATAAGCAGAGCAGCAACGTCCTCCCAGCGACTATAAGAAATATTGCCGGAACAACCGTGGACATCTTCAAGAGAAAACTGGACTGTTTTCTAAGAGAAGTTCCGGATCAGCCGGACTGTGGTGGATATGTGGGCCTGCGGGCCGCTCCAAGCAACAGCCTGGTGGACCAAACTCTCACAAGTCAAGCCTGGCCTCGGGGCGGGCTTGGGGAGTAGAAGAACTCCCAGAACCCCATCAACCAGGTATCAACCAGCAAAACACCGTCCACCATGTGACCAGACAAGCCAGGAGCTCCATCAACTGCTGAACACAACCACTAAACACCAGACTACAGCACCAAGCCACCAGGGTAAAAGTCCCAATGTTAGAGCACGCCCCACTCCCCATCCTAATGAGCTTACAAGTCCCAATGTTAGAAGCGTACTTGGATCCACCCACTCCCACAGCCGTGGCCCAAGAGCTTGGAGCCACCCAATGGTACCCCCGGTGGTCCAAGAGCTTGGAGCCACCCAATGGTACCCTCGGTGGCCCAAGAGCTTGGAGCCACCCAATGGTACCCCCGGTGGCCCAAGAGCTTGGAGCCACCCAATGGTACCCCCGGTGGCCCAAGAGCTTGGAGCCACCCAATGGTACCCCCGGTGGCCCAAGAGCTTGGATCCACCCAATGGTACCCAAGCCACTGTACATAATGCCTAGATGAAATACTGACCAGAAACTTCCCCTAATAATAATAGTAATTAAAATAATAATAATTATAATATGACCCTTTAACAGAATATGAAACATGTGTGGAAGCATCTGAGTGTATATATGTGCATGCTTCACAGTATTCATCCATAGACATTAATTTATGCTGAAGTACGTGTGAAGAACCTCTCACACACTCGCAGCTCTCTGAGAAGTGAGAGCAAGCCAAGGTGGACAGTGTCAGCAAGGCGGACAGTGTCAGCAAGGTGGACAGTGTCAGCAAGGCGGACAGTGTCAGCAAGGCGGACAGTGTCAGCAAGGTGGACAGTGTCAGCAAGGCGGACAGTGTCAGCAAGGTGGACAGTGTCAGCAAGGTGGACAGTGTCAGCAAGGCGGACAGTGTCAGCAAGGTGGACAGTGTCAGCAAGGTGGACAGTGTCAGCAAGGCGGATAGTGTCAGCAAGGTGAACAGTGTCAGCAAGGCGGACAGTGTCAGCAAGGTGGACAGTGTCAGCAAGGCGGACAGTGTCAGTAAGGCGGACAGTGTCAGCAAGGTGGACAGTGTCAGCAAGGTGGACAGTGTCAGCAAGGTGGACAGTGTCAGCAAGGTGGACAGTGTCAGCAAGGCGGACAGTGTCAGCAAGGCGGACAGTGTCAGCAAGGCGGACAGTGTCAGCAAGGTGGACAGTGTCAGCAAGGTGGATAGTGTCAGCAAGGTGGACAGTGTCAGCAAGGCGGACAGTGTCAGCAAGGCGGACAGTGTCAGCAAGGCGGACAGTGTCAGCAAGGCGGACAGTCCGCCTGCTGTCATAACTCACACTATAGTTCCCATTTGACAGTCTCCGTGGTGTAGTGGTAAGACACTCGCCTGGCGTTCCGCGAGCGCTATGTCATGGGTTCGTATCCTGGCCGGGGAGGATTTACTGGGCGCAATTCCTTAACTGTAGCCTCTGTTTAACGCAACAGTAAAATGTGTACTTGGATGTAACAAGGATTCTTCGCGGCAGGGATCGTATTCCAGGGACCATAGGATTAAGGACTTGCCCGAAACGCTACGCGTACTAGTGGCTGTACAAGAATGTAACAACTCTTGTATATATCTCAAAAAAAAAAAATCTAAACTTGTCCCCTCAGCTGTGTCTCTCCAGCATCTTCACTAACCTCTCTCCGGAGAAAATGATAAAAGGCTAGAAATGGGCTGGGAGCTGGGAAAGGCTGGGGAGGGGCTGGGGAGGGGCCAGGGAGGGGATGGGAAGGGTTGAGGAGCGGCAGGTACCGGTTACGGGGTGAGACTAACTCACTGGGGCGGGCAGGTAAATTAACACACACGCGCGTGGCTATATTAGGACATTCAGCTGCTGGAAAGGCGGGATCAGCGAGCTAAAACTCGATCTTGCGGGCACAAACAGTTGAGTATACCACACACACACGTTAGGGACGTTAGAAAGAACTTTTTCAGTGTCAGTTCAGTTCAGGGCCAGAGCTCATCCCCGCAAGCATAACTAAGTTGTACTTGCAGTGTTCTCACCTAACACAAGTTAGGGAAGAAGGTGGTGGAGGCCAAGACCGTCAGTAGTTTCAAAGTGTTATACGACAAAGAGTGCTGGGAAGACGGGACACCACGAGCTTAGCTCTCATCCTGTAACTACACTTAGGTAGTTATATATTAATAATAATTCATTGTGTGGTGGGACAGGAAGCCAGAGTGTATTCATACACGTTTTGGCATTTATCGAGGTCACGCCCCCCCCCCTCTGACCCCGCCCCAGGATTCACCCCCACAACAAGTTAACTAACTCCTGAGCACCTACTCACTGCTAGGTGACCAGGCGCAATTAGGTGAAAGAAATTGTGCTCAATCATTTCTGTCCCGCCTGGGATTCGAGCACGGAATTCTCCATTATGCGTCGAGAACGAGCCCGACTGTACTACCGGGACCCTTCTAAGTACAGGCAGGCGGGACCAAAGAGCCGCAGCTCAACCCCCGGCATCACAACAAGAGAGTAGCGACACCCACACACACACTACAACACGCCCAACCTGGCCGCGAGAAGCACGTGTAGAAGACAGATAGACACGACCGACAAGAGCGAGAGAGTTGAGCAAGTCACGGTTGAAGACTATACTGTTCCAGAAGCATCCAGCATTACGGCACTTGTGACGCCGGCCACACTGGACCTTCCCCTCCCCTCCCATCCCTCCCCCCCGCCCCAACCCTCCCCCATCCTCACCCTATCGTACCATTCTTTCACCCCCCCAACCCCCCCCCCACCTTTCCCCGCCCCAGTGCGGTGCCACCGCTGGTATTTCCCCACGCCCAACATTCCTCACTGCTAAATGGTCGATTTTGTGTTTGCCGCGGGGGGGGGGGGGGGGGGGTGAGTAGGGGTGACTGAGGAGAAGCTCAGCGGACCCCACCACACTCTACCCCCCCCCCCTCCACCCACCTCCCCTGGTATCCTCCCTTCCCCTATTATGATGCTATACTCGTCTCCGGTATTTTTGGTTGTTAGTATAGCCTAGGATATCTCATCCCCCCTCCCCCTCCCCCCACCTTTCCTGGAGCGAGCGTCTCCTCCCTCCCTCCCCCACCCCACCTTCCTCACGAGATCACACCATCCCCCCCCCACCCCCCACACCCCTCCTCTTCATCCGCACGTGATCCCACCTATACTCCCCCTCCCTACCCATCCCCCCTTATCCACCCCCTACCTCCGGCTTCGACTCCCTCCCTAACCCACGTGGTTAACCATGATGCAATCAGGGCCCAGCACACGTCCACCTGCCTCCCAGCCTGCCCTGTGAGCCGCCCCTCTGTCTGTCTGTCTGTCTGTCTGTCTGTCTGTCTGTCTGTCTGTCTGTCTGTCTGTCTGTCTGTCTGTCTGTCTGTGTGTCTCTCTCTCTCGAGAGAGAGAGAGAGTTTGATTCCAGGGCCGTGCGGTTGGTTTGAACACATTTTCTTACACTGGTACATCTGTTCACCTAGCTGTAAAGCTGTACCTGGGAGTTAGTCAACTTCTGTGGGCTGGAAGGGTGACTCAAGGTGTAGTGCCCCACGGAGGAGGCGGTTATCTTGAGATGATTTCGGGGCTTAGTGTCCCCGCGGCCCGGTCCTCGACCAGGCCTCCACCCCCAGGAAGCAGCCCGTGACAGCTGACTAACTCCCAGGTACCTATTTTACTGCTAGGTATCAGGGGTATCAGGGTGAAAGAAACTCTGTCCATTATTTCTCGCCGGCGTCCGGGTTCGAACCCGGACCACAGGATCACGTGTCCAGTGTTCTGTCCGCTCAGCCACCGGCTCCCTCTAACAGCACCCTCCTGTCCTGAGAGCACCCAGGGGCCACTAGGTGGCACTGGATGCCACCACAACAAGGATTTTACACAAGAGATGGGGGGGGGGGCAAGTGTACCCTCCCCCCCCCCCTACCACCACATTTTAAAGTACAGTTTGCATTTACTGCACAACGCGACGGCAGTTTTTTTTCTACCATAGACGTGGCCACACATTTACAATGCTAACCAGCATTGGAAGCCGGTCGGCCGAGCGGACAGCACGCTGGACTTGTGATCCTGTGGTCCCGGGTTCGATCCCGGGCGCCGGCGAGAAACAATGGGCAGAGTTTCTTTCATCCTATGCCCATGTTACCTAGCAGTAAAATAGGTACCTGGGTGTTAGTCAGCTGTCACGGGCTGCTTCCTGGGGGGTGGAGGCCTGGTCGAGGACCGGGCCGCGGGGACACTAAAAGCCCCGAAATCATCTCAAGATAACCTCAAGATAACCATTGTTGGTGTTTGTTTACATACCTGATCCTTTCTGTGTAACTAGTTTTATCCCGATTTGTGCCTGTAGGATCTCCCTTGTCCCATCCCAAGTCCTTATCCTGACCCCTTCCAAGTGCTATATAGTCGTAATGGCTTGGCGGTTTTCCTTGATAATTCCCTTCCTCATTCATTAAAATAAATCACACACACACACACACACACACACACACACACACACACACACACACACACACACACACACACACACATCCCCAGTAAGCAGCCCCCTAGTAGCCGTCGAATTCCCAGGTACCTATTTGCTGATTGGTGAACTGAGGCATCAGATGAAAGACATTGCGCATTTCTTCCTGAATCGAACTGTGTGTGTGTGTGTGTGTGTGTGTGTGTGTGTGTGTGTGTGTGTGTGTGTGTGTGTGTGTGTGTGTGTGTGTGTGTGTGTGTGTGTGTGTGTGTGTGTGTCTATCACAGACGTGACATCTATACAATATGTATATAAAAGCCTGCTCGGATGCGAATGGAAAGTTGTGTGAAAATTTCAAGGCAATCGATGAAGAACTTTCGGAGATTTGCGATTTTGAACAAACGAGCATTTAAATTGTAATTTAATTTAAATTGAGTGTGTAATTTTAATTTTTATTTATATAGATTTAGGTACATCTGCATTTGTGCAGCAGTTCTAGACTATACGAAGGGGAGTGCAGTGTGTCAAAAAGCTAGCTACGTGATGCTAAAAATCTCCATCACACAGGATGGTTTGTCATACAGAGGCATGTGATAAGTAGTCTACACTGGCAGACTCTGGGTGCATTATGAGGATATCATCAACACAAGAGTGAATAAGGCAGCAGTGATACTGAGTCTCCATCTCGCAGGATGGTTAGTCATACAAGGCCATATGTTCAGTAGCCTCCACTGACAAATTTTTGGGTGCAATATGAGGATATCTTCAAGAACACGAGAGTGAATAAAGTAATTGCAAAACTCTAGGTACTTCATGCCAACGGGTCTGAATGGTCTAATAACTGGGCATTCAGTGATGTAGTGTGGGAGATCATGCCGCAGTTCCTGTTCACAGAGTTTACACCTGGAGTGCTCAGGATTGGGAGATCCGGACAATGATGCTCTGAGGAGAGTTGAACTGTTAGGAGAGGTGAGGGAAGTTACCAGCCCAGCGGGACATCCCCGGAGTCCGCGGGTGTTTCTCACGGATGTGGTGAAACCCAGACATGGGGGGGGGGGGGGAGAGAACCCAGGAAAATGTGTCATCATATTTTGCCAGAGATTCTCAGCTGTTTTTACACGTACACAAACACACACGCTGGAAGACAGAAAAAAAGAGGGGGTGGGGGTGGGGGGGGCATGATCACCACATACAAGATTCTCTAAGGAATTGATATGGTGCATAAAGAGAGACTATTTAACACAAGGGGCACACGCACTAGGGTACACTAGGCTGGAAATTGAGTGCCCAAATGAGCCATAGAAACATTAGATTTTTTCAGTGTCAGAATAATGAACAAATGGAATGCATTAGGAAGTGATGTGGTGGAGGCTGACTCCATACACAGTTTCAAATGTAGATATGATAGAGCCCAGTAGGCTCAGGAACCTGTACACCTGTTGATTGACAGTTGAGAGGCGGGACCAAAGAGCCAGAGCTCAACCCCCGCAAGCACAACTAGGTGAATAGTTGTACTATTCACACAGGGGTGAGAGTAAACGTGTCTGTCCTACCCAGGAACTGAACCCATGTCCCTCGGTTGTGATCCGGGGACGCAGACCACTGTGCCAGAGGGCATGTCACCGAGCAGCGCTGGCTGTGCCGTCAACATCCCCGCGGAGCCAACCCAAGTACTAAGGCATGGAGATCAGGCGTGAGAAGTGTGTGTCCTCACACTGGTGTTTCTGGAGCCCAGCGTGAGCTGAATCCCTGAGACCAGCTTCCCTCGGCTCCATCTGTCCCTACTGCTTCACGGCCACAGATATACATTGTATGCTGGCTGTATATCCTAGCTCCCGTGTGTACTGTAGCTGTATATTGTAGCTCCCGTGTGTACTGTAGCTGTATATTGTAGCTTCCTGTGTGTACTGTAGCTGTATATTGTAGCTCCCGTGTGTACTGTAGCTGTATATTGTAGCTTCCTGTGTGTACTGTAGCTGTATATTGTAGCTCCCGTGTGTACTGTAGCTGTATATTGTAGCTCCTGTGTGTACTGTAGCTGTATATTGTTGTTCCCGTGTGTACTGTAGCTGTATATTGTAGCTCCCGTGTGTACTGTAGCTGTATATTGTAGCTTCCTGTGTGTACTGTAGCTGTATATTGTAGCTCCTGTGTGTACTGTAGCTGTATATTGTAGCTCCTGTGTGTACTGTAGCTGTATATTGTAGCTCCCGTGTGTACTGTAGCTGTATATCCTAGCTCCCGTGTGTACTGTAGCTGTATATTGTTGTTCCCGTGTGTACTGTAGCTGTATATTGTAGCTCCCGTGTGTACTGTAGCTGTATATTGTAGCTTCCTGTGTGTACTGTAGCTGTATATTGTAGCTTCCTGTGTGTACTGTAGCTGTATATTGTAGCTCCCGTGTGTACTGTAGCTGTATATTGTAGCTCCCGTGTGTACTGTAGCTGTATATCCTAGCTCCCGTGTGTACTGTAGCTGTATATCCTAGCTCCCGTGTGTACTGTAGCTGTATATCCTAGCTCCCGTGTGTACTGTAGCTGTATATTGTAGCTTCCTGTGTGTACTGTAGCTGTATATTGTAGCTCCCGTGTGTACTGTAGCTGTATATCCTAGCTCCCGTGTGTACTGTAGCTGTATATCCTAGCTCCCGTGTGTACTGTAGCTGTATATTGTAGCTTCCTGTGTGTACTGTAGCTGTATATTGTAGCTTCCTGTGTGTACTGTAGCTGTATATTGTAGCTCCCGTGTGTACTGTAGCTGTATATTGTAGCTCCCGTGTGTACTGTAGCTGTATATCCTAGCTCCCGTGTGTACTGTAGCTGTATATTGTAGCTTCCTGAGTGTACTGTAGCTGTATATTGTAGCTCCCGTGTGTACTGTAGCTGTATATTGTAGCTCCCGTGTGTACTGTAGCTGTATATCCTAGCTCCCGTGTGTACTGTAGCTGTATATTGTAGCTCCCGTGTGTACTGTAGCTGTATATTGTAGCTTCCTGTGTGTACTGTAGCTGTATATTGTAGCTTCCTGTGTGTACTGTAGCTGTATATCCTAGCTCCCGTGTGTACTGTAGCTGTATATTGTAGCTCCCGTGTGTACTGTAGCTGTATATTGTAGCTCCCGTGTGTACTGTAGCTGTATATCCTAGCTCCCGTGTGTACTGTAGCTGTATATTGTAGCTTCCTGTGTGTACTGTAGCTGTATATTGTAGCTCCCGTGTGTACTGTAGCTGTATATTGTAGCTTCCTGTGTGTACTGTAGCTGTATATTGTAGCGCCCTAGTGTACTGTAGCTGTATATCCTAGCTCCCGTGTGTACTGTAGCTGTATATCCTAGCTCCCGTGTGTACTGTAGCTGTATATTGTAGCTCCCGTGTGTACTGTAGCTGTATATCCTAGCTCCCGTGTGTACTGTAGCTGTATATTGTAGCTTCCTGTGTGTACTGTAGCTGTATATTGTAGCTCCCGTGTGTACTGTAGCTGTATATTGTAGCTTCCTGTGTGTACTGTAGCTGTATATTGTAGCTTCCTGTGTGTACTGTAGCTGTATATTGTAGCTCCCGTGTGTACTGTAGCTGTATATTGTAGCTCCCGTGTGTACTGTAGCTGTATATCCTAGCTCCCGAGTGTACTGTAGCTGTATATCCTAGCTCCCGTGTGTACTGTAGCTGTATATTGTAGCTTCCTGTGTGTACTGTAGCTGTATATTGTAGCTCCCGTGTGTACTGTAGCTGTATATTGTAGCTCCCGTGTGTACTGTAGCTGTATATCCTAGCTCCCGTGTGTACTGTAGCTGTATATCCTAGCTCCCGTGTGTACTGTAGCTGTATATCCTAGCTCCCGAGTGTACTGTAGCTCCCGTGTGTACTGTAGCTGTATATTGTAGCTTCCTGTGTGTACTGTAGCTGTATATTGTAGCTTCCTGTGTGTACTGTAGCTGTATATTGTAGCTCCCGTGTGTACTGTAGCTGTATATTGTAGCTCCCGTGTGTACTGTAGCTGTATATCCTAGCTCCCGAGTGTACTGTAGCTGTATATCCTAGCTCCCGTGTGTACTGTAGCTGTATATTGTAGCTTCCTGTGTGTACTGTAGCTGTATATTGTAGCTCCCGTGTGTACTGTAGCTGTATATTGTAGCTCCCGTGTGTACTGTAGCTGTATATTGTAGCTCCCGTGTGTACTGTAGCTGTATATCCTAGCTCCCGTGTGTACTGTAGCTGTATATTGTAGCTCCCGTGTGTACTGTAGCTGTATATCCTAGCTCCCGAGTGTACTGTAGCTGTATATTGTAGCTCCCGTGTGTACTGTAGCTGTATATTGTAGCTCCCGTGTGTACTGTAGCTGTATATTGTAGCTCCCGTGTGTACTGTAGCTGTATATTCTAGCTCCCGTGTGTACTGTAGCTGTATATCCTAGCTCCCGAGTGTACTGTAGCTGTATATTGTAGCTCCCGTGTGTACTGTAGCTGTATATCCTAGCTCCCGAGTGTACTGTAGCTGTATATTCTAGCTCCCGTGTGTACTGTAGCTGTATATTGTAGCTCCCGTGTGTACTGTAGCTGTATATCCTAGCTCCCGTGTGTACTGTAGCTGTATATTCTAGCTCCCGTGTGTACTGTAGCTGTATATTGTAGCTTCCTGTGTGTACTGTAGCTGTATATTGTAGCTCCCGTGTGTACTGTAGCTGTATATTGTAGCTTCCTGTGTGTACTGTAGCTGTATATTGTAGCTCCCGTGTGTACTGTAGCTGTATATCCTAGCTCCCGTGTGTACTGTAGCTGTATATCCTAGCTCCCGAGTGTACTGTAGCTGTATATCCTAGCTCCCGTGTGTACTGTAGCTGTATATCCTAGCTCCCGTGTGTACTGTAGCTGTATATCCTAGCTCCCGTGTGTACTGTAGCTGTATATTGTAGCTTCCTGTGTGTACTGTAGCTGTATATTGTAGCTCCCTAGGATACTGTAGCTGTATATCCTAGCTCCCGTGTGTACTGTAGCTGTATATCCTAGCTCCCGACTGTACTGTAGCTGTATATTGTAGCTTCCCGTGTGTACTGTAGCTGTATATTCTAGCTCCCTAGGCTAGAGGGGCTGTATATTCTAGCATATTCTAGAGAGCCAGATTGAGGTCAACTGTCGTTAAGGATCTACCAAGAAACTTTCCAATAAATGCCTTGCAGGGTCACCACTTTTCTGGAACTGTGCGGCGAGTGAATGATTCATTAGGATGATCAACTTGCACAACTCTACATGTGCAATATCGACCGAGATTACTGATTCACCGTGCGCCCCTTGCAACAGTCAGGCAGGAGGGTGGAACACTTTGCCTGCACAGAAATACAAACATATCCTTCACTGTTGACCAAACAACACACTAGAAAGTGAAGAGACGACGACGTTTCGACCTGAGAATGGTTGATACCTGGTTGATGGAGTTCTGGGAGTTCTTCTACTCCCCAAGCCCGGCCCGAGGCCAGGCTCGACTATATGGACCAGGACGGACCGAAACGTCGTCGTCCCTTCGCCTTCTAGTGTGTGGTCTGGTCAACATATTTCAGCCACGTTATTGTGACTCCTCGTCTGCATATCCTTCATTGCCTTTCAGTCTGACTCAGCGTTAGTAGATGTATTCATTACATGGCAGTTGGTACCCATCAGAATGTGTTCAGCGTTCACCTCTTGCAACAGCAGGACAGAGCACTAAACATGTTTTGTTAAGTTGCAGACTCATATCAATTTGCACACAATCTAAAGGCTTTGAAATTATGATATTAAGCAGAATTATACATGTACTTTAGGCTCTAAATAGATTAGTTTTTGATTTTTGCCCCGAGGGGCGAGTTTATTGGGCAGTGTCACTCATCCTGTGAGTGGACACACCGTCATAGTGACAGTATTGGGCAGCGTCACTCATGCTGTGAGTGGACACACCGCCATAGTGACAGTATTGGGCAGCGGCACTCATGCTGTGAGTGGACACACCGTCATAGTGACAGTATTGGGCAGCGCCAGTCATCCTGTGAGTGGACACACCGCCATAGTGACAGTATTGGGCAGCGCCACTCATCCTGTGAGTGGACACACCGCCATAGTGACAGTATTGGGCAGCGCCACTCATCCTGTGAGTGGACACACCGCTATAGTGACAGTATTGGGCAGCGCCACTCATCCTGTGAGTGGACACACCGCCTGTAGTGACAGTATTGGGCAGCGGCCACTCATCCTGTGAGTGGACACACCGCCATAGTGACAGTATTGGGCAGCGTCACTCATCCTGTGAGTGGACACACCGCCATAGTGACAGTATTGGGCAGCGGCACTCATCCTGTGAGTGGACACACCGCCATAGTGACAGTATTGGGCAGCGGCACTCATCCTGTGAGTGGACACACCGCCATAGTGACAGTATTGGGCAGCGTCACTCATCCTGTGAGTGGACACACCGCCATAGTGACAGTATTGGGCAGCGCCACTCATCCTGTGAGTGGACACACCGCCATAGCAGCATGTACAACACTCCCCAATAGGAAGAAAACCCGCTGGGTTGTTCATCCAGTCACTTGTACCCAGACACAGCTGGGACTTGCTTAACTGTCTCAAGTGAACAGCTTCTCAAACAAGAAGATTAAGATTAATATTTGTTAATTCGTAAAATCTTACATTATCTTGCGGGTGCAAAATAGGGGGAATCTTTAAAGAACAGTATCTATATTCGACAAATAGTATTTTTCTAACTCAAACAATGTGGGGTTTATTATTCTACACATATTTCTAATGACTCTTAGATGTCCACACTCTCTCAGGTAGTGGTCAAGGCGGTGTCCGTCACTCTCACCACAGATTCTGCAACTTCACTGCTCAACTGTTGTTTCCATTCCATATCTCCATGGATATTTGTATCCAAGACGGATTCTCGCTATTACTGATTCTCTCCCTCGTCCTCCTCCTGTTCGTCCATAATGATTGGGATTGCCAGCTGCAACCATGTTGTACCAGCGTACAGATTCACTGATGTGTTCTTTTATCCTCCTTTCCTCAGTTACCTTGTCACGGTGATGTTGCCTGACAATATCTCTAATTTGTAGCAGTCTTGGGCATGAAGTATTCAATATGGTCACCTTCCAACCCGTCCTCCCACCTTCAGCGCCTTCAGCAGCCAGCACATCTGCTCGTTCATTCCCACATATTCCAACATGGGATCCACAGAAACTTGACGACTCTTCCCTGATTGATTAGTACTCTCACAGCTCTCTTGATTTCAGCGACTATCGCAAGATTTTCTGCCCGATTTTTACACAGGCTTTGTAGTGCTGTTTTGGAATCAGTGCAGATAACTGCGGCATTAGTGATTCGTTCAAGGAATCTTAACGCCATAAGAATGGCAGTTAGCTCTGCTTGCGTTCAAGAGGCATAGTTCTCAATATATATTTTTTCTTCATTTCCGCGTTGAAAGGCATTATTCCTAATTAAAGTGTATGCTGCACCAGCCCTTCCATTGACAGGATTAGATGACCCATCAGTGTAGATTTGATCTAGTTCATTTCCGTTTATAATTAATTAATAAATGTATAATTTATAGATTTGATCTAGTACATTTCATTTATAAATTTCCTCGAGATACCTGTGCCTCATTTCTTGTGGTATCATGTTGGACTTTTTTCGCTGTAATCTTATTGATGATAATCCTGCATGAGTCATCCTCCCAGGGAGGTAACCTCTCTACAGGCAGGAGCTCACGGGCTTGCTCAAGGAGGTGAAGCTCTTCGAGGTAGCAGACTGATCTGTGATGACATTTTTTGCTTCTCCTGTTTCCTCCTATAAGTATCAGAGCTCAGTTTTTTCTTTGCAATATATCTGTAATGGGGATCTTAATTGCAAGCTTAGCATTCAGTTTCTTAATTTTGTTTTTTTATACTGGGGATGTATTAGATGTTATGGCAGTTCTTGGGACTCCAAGAATGATTGTCATGGCTTCATTTTGTATGATTTCAAGTTTTTTCATGTCGTTTTGCGAATAAGTGCACAAAACTGGTGCGGCATAGTCTATGACGGAGCGCACATAGGCTGTGTACATCATTTTATAGGACAGCAATAGAGGCTCCGTGACCATTCCAGGTCATAGCTTTCAGTGCCCTGAGTCGACTTATGCATGTTCCTATGAGTTGAGCTCCTCTTTCTTCCCCTTGTTAGAGCCGACAGTGACGCCAAGGTACCGATAGTGGTCAACCCATTCAAGTGTTACACCATTATTTTGTAGTTCTTAATTTTCTCCCCGCTTGTGATGAGAGTATGCATACATACAGGTCTTGTTTGTGGAGAGAGTGAAACTGAGTTCAACATATTTTCTTCCAAGGAGTTAAATGGACTGTTTCATTTTCCCAAGGTGGGAGCTTGTATTAGGACATCATCTGCATATCCCACTTGTTGTGTTCCTTCCGGAAAGTCAATATTTGCAATGGCGTTCATAAGTATGTTAAACAGTGTGGGGCTTAAGACCCCTCCTTGGGGGGTCCCGAGTTCCATACTCATTGTTCTTGAGACTGCTCCGTTGAAGCAGACCTTGGCTTTCCTCCCTGTGAGGTAGTCTTCAACCCATTTCATGAGTCTTCCCTTGACACCCATGCATGCAAGCTCGTCCAGGATCGCAATCATAAGAATCCCCTGTGCTTTGTTGAAGGCTCCTCTGATGTCAACAAATACAGAGTACTTAGCTGTGTCATTAGCCAAGTAATTAACTATACAATTTGCTGTGCTCCGTCCTTTAACAAATCCATCGACCCCCCCTCCCCTAACCTGCCTATTTTGTGCAACAGTCGGTTTAGGATGATCCTTTCAAGCATCTTGCAAGTGCATGACACGAGACTGATAGGTCTGTAATTACCAGGGTCATTGGGCTTCGGTATGGGAACAATTATTGCATGTTTCCATTGTGTGGGCAACACTCCACTAAGGAATGACTTGTTAAACAGGTGGAGTAGTGGATTCCCAGACACTTCACACAGTGCATTGAGTATGTCGTAGGTGACGCCATCTTCACCAGGTGCTGTACTTTTACCCTTTTTCATAGCGCCCTTTACTTCCTGGGCTGTGATTGGTTCCCCATACTCGTCATCACTAGACAGTGTTCTTGTTATCCTAATCCTTCTGTCATTATGTCGGAGGAGCTGTTCCCTGCTTACTTCTGCAGGGAGGGAGGAGGAGGATGCTGCATCACTCCACTTGTGAATTAGTTCTTCAGCCTTACCCTGGGGGTCTTTGTGAGCCGCAGGCCGGGTTCTGGCCCCCCTTAGCTATCTGAATTTTCGCCCACACTTGTCTTGCAGATGTTTCTCTTCCAATAGAGCTAGTGAAGTCAACCCATTGTCTTTCCCGCTCTTTAATCTCCTCTTCCCTGGTACTTGACACAGTTTTAAATAGCTCCTGGTTGCTGTCAGTGGGCTGTCTCCGGCACTCTCTACTCATGCGCCTTACATTTACATTGAGCATCTTTATGTAATCGTTCTCATATAATTTGATTTCCTTCTTCTGAAGGTTACTTCGCCCAGTCGCACGGCGCGGAACTCTGAGACAGCTCTCAATTTGGTTATTAAGGTCATCAACAAATTTATCAATGTCTTCTGAGATTTGATATTCCGTGAACCAGTCACTTAGCTTGTTTATCAAGTGCGGCCTCATATCTGCTCCCAGTGATAACCTTTTTCTTTGATATGTCTCTTTCTTTCTCTTGCTCATGTCGACGGTGGTAACCAGTGCCCAGTGGTCACTATATACACCGTGTACAATGTGTGTACTGGCATCCGTGTCAATGGTAGGACAATGGTATCATTGTGTCTGCTGGCATGTACTGGTGTGATGGTGTCATTGTGTCTGCTGGCATGTACTGATGTGATGGTATCAGTGTGTCTGCTGACATGTACTGATGTGATAGTATCATTGTGTCTGCTGACATGTACCATGACCCCATGTGTTGCATCACCTTGCACCAGGCTGCTGCTGCTTGCTGGACCCTCCCACGACGGTCTCTGCTGCTGCTCCAGGAGACGAAGGAGGTGTTCCAGAGTCATCTTAATCTGGCAAAGGGTCTTCTCAAACTCCGTTCGCTTTTGTATTATTTGTTGGACGAGTGGATGAGTTTCTATCATTTGGTCACGTATTGCTTTGCTAGGAGTCAGGAAGGGGGTGCTGGTTAGTGGGGGGGGGGCTGGTGAGGTTGGAGGGGGGGGAGAGGGGGGGAGGTGGTTGGGAGGAAAGTTGAGAGGTCTGGCTCGAGGATAGAGGGGAGGCCCTGTTTTTTTTCAATATGTGGGTAGAACGTTCGCCCTGTTCACCATTCGCCAACGGCCCGGGTTCGAGCCTCGGTCAGGGGTGGACTACCATCCTTAAGTTGGCAAAATTATCGAAGCCATTTTAGAGAGATACTTGAATTAGTTTATGCTGACTGAAAAGTAGTTAAGTTAGTCTAAACTGAGCCAATGCCACGGTACCCTTGAGCCTCACAACTGATGACTCATACCTGTCAAGTAGACGGGCCCAACACTGTCAAGACGGTGTACCTGTCCATCCCTCTCTTAAGAACCCTTCAAAGATAACTCCATAAATCTTCCCCCTCCCCCTCCCCCCCTCTCAACAATGTTGTTATTCCCTTCACCTCACAACATTATCACCAGGAACAACCGCTGATAATGATGATAACAGCTTGTCACTCCAGACACTTAAAGTCACAGCTATTTCCTTGAGCAGCAACTGGCCTTGTGTGTGTGTGCATTACACATGTCACATTACAAACACAACAAGACCTGTTTGTGCAGTTGACCAGACTACACACTAGGAGGTGAAGGGACGATGACGTTTCGGTCCGTCCTGGACCATTGTCAAGTCGATTGTCTTGAGAATGGTCCAGGACGGACCGAAACGTCGTCGTCCCTTCACCTTCTAGTGTGTGGTCTGGTCAACTTACTTTAGCCACGTTATTGTGACTCATCGCCTGTTTGTGCATTGTTAGAGGCACAAACCTAAACCCTACAGTTTCTATTGTGTATACTATATACAGTTTCTATGTATATAGTTTCTATGTATACAATATTTACAAACTCTATATACTACAGTTTCACCTCCCCGCCTTTCCTTTTCCCCCTCAATACTAGATAATATACAACCAATCACAGAAAACCTCCTTTTTTATTAACACATTAGGTACATCTGCATTTGTGCAGCTGACCTAGACTATGTGAAGGGGAGAACAGTGTGTCGAAAAGCTAGCTACGTGATGCTAAAAATCCCCATCACACAGGATGGTTAGTCATACAGAGGCATGTGATAAGTAGTCTACACTGGCAGACTCTGGGTGCATTATGAGGATATCATGAACACAAGAGTGAATAAGGCAGCAGTGATACTGAGTCTCCATCTCGCAGGATGGTTAGTCATACAGGGCCACATGTTCAGTAGTCTACACTGGCAAATTTTGGGTGCACTGTGAGGATATCTTCAAGAACACGAGAGTGAATAAAGTAATTGCAAAGCTCCAGGTACCTCATGCCAACGGCTCTATAAGGTTTAATAACTGGGCATTCAGTGATGTAGTGTGGGAGATCATGCCGCAGTTCCTGCTCACAGAGTTTGCACCTGGAGTGCTCAGGATTGGGAGATCCGTCACCTGTAGCCACCTGCCACAGGTAACGGTAACCCAACCTGATCCTGGCAACCACTGTGTCGCACAGTCTGGTGGACGTTTTGTGCTGCCCATAGATATAGGTTTCAGATCTGAACAAATCATAGCTTTTTATACTAGTGCTTTCAGGTCGTTGGGAGTCAGTAATTTCTTTCCTATCAGACTTGAGTGTTTGGACCAATACAGTTTTGACAGCAGAGATGGGGATACCTAGATCTAATTCAACTTCATCTTTGTTACACGCTAATTTGGCTGCAATGTCTGTCTCATTATGATGGGTTATATGTATGTAAGACGGTATCCTTACAAAGGAGATTCGAGACCGAGCAGACTTTGAATCATCAAATATTATTCCTCCTTAATGTTTTTTAATGTACTGGTAGCTAGTTGTAATGCTGCTAGTTCTGCTTGTGTGGAGGTCAGCCAGTTGTTTAACCTGACACTGACAGTCTTTGTGCAAATATTATTTCTATAAAACCTACATGCTGCTGCAGTCCGTCCAGTAGAGGATTGGACTGAGCCGTCGGTATTCTCATTACCTTTCTTATTGACGGGTGAGTATGTTACTTGAATGGTGAGGGTACATATAAAGAGGTACAGAGGTACAGATAAACCTCCATAGAGGAAAAGAAGTACACGATCTAGGGCTGTCCATCACCCTAAATTGGATACCAAGTCACATTGGCATAGATGGAAATGAAAAGGCAGACTCACTAGCAAAAACTGCCACTGCTCTACCTGTTGTACAGGTTCAAATACCGCCAAGATTTTCACAGATTAAAGAGCAAATCAAGAAGAAAATACTCCCAACTATCAAAAGTCGCCACAGAGCCAAAGTAGCGGCAGGAAGATCCACTGCGATATGGTACGAACAAGCCACTGGTTACTACTCTTTCAAGCCTGGCAAAAAGATATCCAGAGACATTGCAGTAGCCATACACAGACTCAGACTTGGTTACAAGTGCTGCTGGGAGGTAATAAACCCAATAGTTATAGTGTCATATCTGTGGAACAGAAGCAGAGGCGCCACTATTGCACTACTTACTGGAATGTGAAGCTACTGAAGCCCTGCGCATCAAACTCAACATTAATCCAACGACAGCAGCTGCATTAGATGCACATTCCACAGCCACTACAATAGTTAGAAAAAACTGTTGAAGAATGGGCCACACTAGTGACCACTGTGCATCTATATCCGCCACCAAGATAATGGGCCACACTAGTGACCACTGTGCATCTATATCCGCCACCAAGATAATGTTATTAAAACAAGACTTAAACCAGTGCGCTAAAACAGAAGCGGAAAAGAAACAGGAGATAAAACAGAAACAGGAGAAATAGGAAAAGAAACCCCCCACCTCCATTTAAAACTGTGATCCAAATATCACAGTAACAAGGGGCCAGATTCACGAAAGCACTTACGAACGTGTACATCTTTCCTCAATCTTTGACGGCTTTGGTTACATATATTAAACAGTTTACAAGCATGAAAACTTCCCATTCAACTGTTGTTATTGTTATAAACAGCCTCCTGGTGCTTCGGAGCTCATTAACTGTTTAATAATTGTAAACAAAGCCGCCAAAGATTGAGAAAAGATGTACAGGTTCGTAAGTGCTTTCGTGAATCTGGCCCAAGGTTATCAGAAATAACCGAACTCAATTACAGGCTCACTATAGCCTGTGCTACATGACCATTTCGTTCGGAGTAGCTACATCTAACACAACATGGCTAGGGACCCGGGGTCTCATGTTCCCTGGCCACTCCTCACACATGACTCACTTCTCCTCACTGTGTTTTTAATAATCAATACGCCACCAAGGTGCTCACACGATAGTTTGCAAATCCGGTTGCAGTGCGCATCGCTTCCGTATTCCGTCTGGCGCGTGGTGAACCCAACCCTCTGGACGCCTCCAGGCTCTCTAATACCATAATGGGAAACTGCATGTTACTAGTTCATCACAGGTGTTACCTGCAGGTAATCTATGACCTCTCTGCCACCACTCGTAGTGTGGGTATGGAGTCTCTGCCACCACCCATAGTGTGGGTATGGAGTCTCTGCCACCACCCATAGTGTGGGTATGGAGTCTCTGCCACCACCCATAGTGGGTATGGAGTCTCTGCCACCACCCATAGTGTGGGTATGGAGTCACTGTCACCACCCACAGTGTGGGTATGGAGTCTCTGCCACCACCCATAGCCTGGGTATGGAGTCTCTGCCACCACCCACAGCCTGGGTATGGAGTCTCTGCCACCACCCATAGCCTGGGTATGAAGTCTCTGCCACCACCCATAGCCTGGGTATGGAGTCTCTGCCACCACCCACAGTGTGGGTATGGAGTCTCTACCACCACGGACGGAACCTCCCTACCAGGCGGGCCAGGAAAGAAGGGCGTGACCAGCGCGCGACCGGCGGCCCGGCCAGCGCGGTACCCACCCCCGCTGGCCGCGCGTGTAGCCGCGCCCCGCCATCAACACCTGGGTCACGCGGCCAGCTGTAATGTTCGGATATGCTCTTGAACATGCACGCGGCTTGTTCCGTATGTATGTGGGCACCAGGGAGCCCTGGCTACCACCATGACCCTGTAACTAACTCCCACTGCAAGCTCCTCCGCACCACTGACTAGCATCCGGGGAGCGTGCCTTTATTATCATTACTATTACCATTCCTATCACTACCACCATTACCACACCCGTCACTACCACCATTACCACACCCGTCACTACCACCACCACACCCACCACACCCACCACCACCATCACCACCACCACTACCACTATCACCACCAACACCACCACTAACACCACCACCACCAACACCACCACCACCACCATCACCACCACCACCACCACCACCACCACCACATCACCACCACCACCCCCACCACCACCACCACCACACCCACCACCACCACTACCACTATCACCACACCCACCACCACCACCACCACAACTACCACTACCACCACCACCACCACC
This sequence comes from Procambarus clarkii, assembly GCF_020424385.1. Taxonomy (NCBI): domain Eukaryota; kingdom Metazoa; phylum Arthropoda; class Malacostraca; order Decapoda; family Cambaridae; genus Procambarus; species Procambarus clarkii. Next base: position 71,197 of record NW_025572088.1, read on the forward strand.
ACCACCACTGCCACAAAACTATACTACCAAACAAGTTGCATCTTGGATTCAGCTTAAATACAACTTGGACGAAGAAGAGGCACAAGTCAGATGCGGCTAAGTTACAACTTGGATGCAGTTAAGAAGCAACGTGGTTAAAGTTAAGTTATAACTTACATGATGCTAATCTATAACTTGGAGGTAGCATAGAAGCCTGGTCGGAGACTGGGCCGCGGGGCCGTTGATCCCCGGCACCTCCACAAGGTAAGGTAGGTAGATATAACTTGCATGCAGCATAGATAACACCTGCATGTACTTAAGGATGCAACTAAGATACAACTTGTAAGCAGAATAGCTGTAACTAGGATCCAGACACCTTATAACTTGATACAACATAGTTACAATCGACAAAAGATAACACCAACATCACTGAAACTGAACCCTCTATATGGACTACAACCAGCTCGTTCCCAAGGGTTCATTTCGTGGGTCAGCATGGCTAAATGTCCGCTTTATACCGTGTTAATACCTTGCCTCTGTACGCAGTGCGCTCCCTTATCTTCCTGACGCATTTTCTAAACGTCAAGCCAAAATCAGAGTTAATTTTACTTTATTTTTTTTAATTTTTAGTTAATTTGTGTAACTCTGAGAAATCAGAGTTACACACACACACACACACACACACACACACACACACACACACACACACACACACACACACACACACACACACACACACACACACACACACGCTTACACACACACACACACACACACACACACACACACACACACACACACACACACACACACACACACACACACACACACACACACACACACACACGCTTACACACACACACACACACACACACACACACACACACACACACACACACACACACACACACACACACACACACACACACACACACACACACACACGCTTACACAAATATAAAGATAATAAGTTATCAGCAGGAGCAGGCGACCAAGCCTGAACGCCACTCTTTCTGAACCTCTCTGGATAAAGTCCCATCAAACCAAGAACGGATGAAGGCCCATAGTCATCATAAATGATTCTTAGTATCATCAAGTGTTACCCCCCCCCCCCACACACTCGTGTCAACTACACTTATCATAACAACAAGTTGTTAGTATCATCAAGGTCAGTATAGCCAGATCATTAACATTATCTTTTACACTGTCCAAGGAGCAGCCTATGCGCATTTCCGCAGTCTCCTTCATAACATTTTCAAGACATATAAGTTAGAGAGCAGAGGGCGAGAGGCAGCCATCTTGGGTCACCCTGGTGCCTGTGGATGTAACTGCTTGTTAAAGAATGAAGGCCAGCACAGTGGTGCAGATTGAGAGGGGAATTGTGAATTACCTTCATCGTCAAACCGGTTCGGTGTGGTATGTCCCCATAGCTCCTCCCCCACCAACCCGCGGCCAAGGAACCGCTGCGGGGCAGCTGCAGATCCTCCCCCCAGTGCCACGGCAAGGTGCAGGCGATGAGTCACAATAACGTGGCTAAAGTATGTTGACCAGACCACATCAGAAGGTGAAGGGACGACGACGTTTCGGTCCGTCCTGGACTATTCTCAAGTCGATTCATCGACTTGAGAATGGAAATGGACCGGAACGTCGTCGTCCCTTCACCTTCTGATGTGTGGTCTGGTCAACCAAGGCAAGGTTCTTGCTGTTGTTGTTGTTAAAGATTCAGCTACTCGGAACAAGTTCCAAGTAGCACGGGCTATGGTGAGCCCGTAACTTACCTGGCACAGGAGCGGGGCAAGAAGCACGGGCTATGGTTAGCCTCTGTTGTTTTAGACTCAGCTACTCGGAACCAAAAGTTGCAAGTAGCACGGGCTATGGTGAGCCCATAGTGGACTTCCCTTGCACAGGAGCGCCCAAGGCAAGGTACAAACCCTCAGAGGCAGTCCTCCTCCTCCTCCTCTCCCTTAATCCCAGTCACTCCCTCGTGCAAGTGGGACAAGCTCTCTCCACCACCACCACCACCAGAGTAGGGGAGCTTGTGTCCCCTACTCTGTCCCCTCACATAACTACTATATAATTCCCCTTCTCCTGCCCTCTGAATCTTCCCTCCCTCACTAGCAAGTACGAACAAAAAGGATCTTAACTATTCACGCAAGAAAGGGCGCGCTTAGTTCCCCTTTATAATAATCTCCCCTCACACACATAAGCTATATCTCTTCCCTTTCTAGACCACGTTTACTAGTCAGAACAATCTCTTGTAAACATTTTACTAGTTAGAACAATCTCTTGTAAACATTTTACTAGTTAGAACAATCTCTTGTAAACGTTTACTAGTTAGAACAATCTCTTGTAAACATTTACTAGTTAGAACAATCTCTTGTAAACATTTACTAGTTAGAACAATCTCTTGTAAACATTTACTAGTTAGAACAATCTCTTGTAAACATTTACTAGTTAGAACAATCTCTTGTAAACATTTACTAGTTAGAACAATCTCTTGTAAACATTTTACTAGTTAGAACAATCTCTTGTAAACATTTACTAGTTAGAACAATCTCTTGTAAACATTTACTAGTTAGAACAATCTCTTGTAAACATTTACTAGTTAGAACAATCTCTTGTAAACATTTACTAGTTAGAACAATCTCTTGTAAACATTTACTAGTTAGAACAATCTCTTGTAAACATTTACTAGTTAGAACAATCTCTTGTAAACATTTTACTAGTTAGAACAATCTCTTGTAAACATTTTACTAGTTAGAACAATCTCTTGTAAACATTTTACTAGTTAGAACAATCTCTTGTAAACATTTTACTAGTTAGAACAATCTCTTGTAAACATTTACTAGTTAGAACAATCTCTTGTAAACATTTACTAGTTAGAACAATCTCTTGTAAACATTTACTAGTTAGAACAATCTCTTGTAAACATTTACTAGTTAGAACAATCTCTTGTAAACATTTACTAGTTAGAACAATCTCTTGTAAACATTTCCTCCACAAGTCCAAAATCGAACTAGGAGTCAACAAACATTATCTACAGCTACGTTGAATCTTCCATGGCAAGCCAAACCCCTTCTATGCCCCACCCATAGGAGTGGGAGCCGGTCGGCCGAGCGGACAGCACGCTGGACTTGTGATCCTGTGGTCCTGGGTTCAATCCCAGGCACCGGCGAGAAACAATTTGCAGAGTTTCTTTCACCCTATGCCCCTGTTACCTAGCAGTAAAATAGGTACCTGGGTGTTAGTCAGCTGTCACGGGCTGCTTCCTGGGGGTGGAGGCCTGGTCGAGGACCGGGCCGCGGGGACACTAAAAAGCCCCGAAATCATTTCAAGATAACCTCAAGATAACCCACAGCCCCATAACAAGACCCCCCCCCACCCCCTAAGACTCACCTAGAGCTACAAGACCCCCCCCCCCACTACCCCCCAAGACTCACCTAGAGCTACAAGACCTCCCCCCCCCACCCCCTAAGACTCACCTAGAGCTACAAGACCTCCCTCCCCACCCCCTAAGACTCACCTAGAGCTACAAGACCTCCCCCCCCACCCCCTAAGACTCACCTAGAGCTACAAGACCTCCCCCCCACCCCCTAAGACTCACCTAGAGCTACAAGACCTCCCCCCCCACCCCCTAAGACTCACCTAGAGCTACAAGACCTCCCCCCCCACCCCCTAAGACTCACCTAGAGCTACAAGACCTCGATGCTATAATACGATTTCCAGCAATAGGGATCAATATTGCAATAATTAATGCGTCAAGAAACGCATTGGCGGAAGGGCGGGCTGTGACTGACTCAAGCACGTGCATGCGCGCGCACGCACACACACACACACACACACACACACACACACACACACACACACACACACACACACATCTGTGTGTGACTGTAGTTTGGAGTATAACCCAAGTATAACCCAAACTCAGAAACTTTGGAGACACACACATCACACACATATCAAATGAGCCACAGAGACATTAGAAAGAATGTTTTCAGTGTCAGAGTAGTTAACAAATGTTTAACAAGTAGTTAACAAGTAGTTCCACCACAACACTGCCCAGTTATACTAGGCAGTGATGTGGTGGAGGCGGACTCCATACACAGTTTCAAATGATGATCTGATAAGAGCCCATTGGACTCAGCAACGTGTAATTCAGTTGACTGACAGTTGAGAGGCGGGACCAAAGAGCCGGAGCTCAACCCTCAGCAAGCACAACTAGGCGAGTACACTTCCCATCAGACAGATAAGCATACCTCACCTAAGTATACCTTATACCTCACCTAAGTATACCTTATACCTCACCTAAGTATACCTTATACCTCACCTAAGTATACCTTATACCTCACCTAAGTATACCTTATACCTCACCTAAGTATACCTTATACCTCACCTAAGTATACCTTATACCTCACCTAAGTATACCTTATACCTCACCTAAGTATACCTTATACCTCACCTAAGTATACCTTATACCTCACCTAAGTATACCTTATACCTCACCTAAGTATACCTTATACCTCATCTAAGTATACCTTATACCTCACCTAAGTATACCTTATACCTCACCTAAGTATACCTTATACCTCACCTAAGTATACCTTATACCTCACCTAAGTATACCTTATACCTCACCTAAGTATACCTTATACCTCACCTAAGTATACCTTATACCTCACCTAAGTATACCTTATACCTCACCTAAGTATACCTTATACCTCACCTAAGTATACCTTATACCTCACCTAAGTATACCTTATACCTCACCTAAGTATACCTTATACCTCACCTAAGTATACCTTATACCTCACCTAAGTATACCTTATACCTCACCTAAGTATACCTTATACCTCACCTAAGTATACCTTGCCCCCAAGATTTTATCAGCAGAGATGATTACTATTATTTTTCCGTATTTGTCGAGATATGTGATACTAAATGTCCTTATCACACAGGATGGTTAGTCATAGAGGGCCAGGTCCCCAGTACTACCAGTACGTGGTACTTGGTGACCAGTACTACCAGTACGTGGTACTAGGTCACCAGTACTACCAGTACGTGGTACTTGGTCACCAGTACTACCAGTACGTGGTACTAGGTCACCAGTACTACCAGTACGTGGTACTTGGTCACCAGTACTACCAGTACGTGGTACTTTGTTCCCAGTACTACCAGTACGTGGTACTAGGTCACCAGTACTACCAGTACGTGGTACTAGGTCACCAGTACTACCAGTACGTGGTACTTGGTCCCCAGTACTACCAGTACGTGGCCCTGGGTGACCAGTACTACCAGTACGTGGTACTGGGTGACCAGTACTATCAGTACGTGGTACTGGGTGACCAGTACTACCAGTACGTGGTACTAGGTCCCCAGTACTACCAGTACGTGGCCCTGGGTGACCAGTACTACCAGTACGTGGTACTGGGTGACCAGTACTATCAGTACGTGGTACTGGGTGACCAGTACTACCAGTACGTGGTACTAGGTCCCCAGTACTACCAGTACGTGGTACTAGGTCACCAGTACTACCAGTACGTGGTACTAGGTCCCCAGTACTACCAGTACGTGGTACTAGGTCACCAGTACTACCAGTACGTGGTACTAGGTCACCAGTACTACCAGTACGTGGTACTAGGTCACCAGTACTACCAGTACGTGGTACTAGGTCCCCCAGTACTACCAGTACGTGGTACTAGGGCCCCCAGTACTACCAGTACGTGGTACTAGGTTACCAGTACTACCAGTACGTGGTACTAGGTCCCCCAGTACTACCAGTACGTGGTACTAGGTCCCCAGTACTACCAGTACGTGGTACTAGGTCCCCCAGTACTACCAGTACGTGGTACTAGGTCACCAGTACTACCAGTACGTGGTACTAGGTTACCAGTACTACCAGTACGTGGTACTAGGTCCCCCAGTACTACCAGTACGTGGTACTAGGGCCCCCAGTACTACCAGTACGTGGTACTAGGTCACCAGTACTACCAGTACGTGGTACTAGGTCACCAGTACTACCAGTACGTGGTACTAGGTCACCAGTACTACCAGTACGAGGTACTAGGTCACCAGGTGAAGGCGTTAGCCAACGTTGAGTGCATGGTGAACACATCCTAAAGAACATTAGAGTGAACACACTGATCACCAGGTTCCAGCTACCTCCTGGCGGCAGGTGTAAAGGATCTAATAACTGCTCATTGAATAATACATTGTGTGTGTGTGTGTGTGTGTGTGTGTGTGTGTGTGTGTGTGTGTGTGTGTGTGTGTGTGTGTGTGTGTGTGTGTGTACTCACCTAATTGTACTCACCTAATTGTGCTTGCGGGGGTTGAGCTTTGGCTCTTTGGTCCCGCCTCTCAACTGTCAATCAACTGGTGTACAGATTCCTGAGCCTACTGGGCTCTATCATACCTACATTTGAAACTGTGTATGGAGTCAGCCTCCACCACATCACTTCCTAGTGCATTCCATTTATTAACTACTCTGACACTGAAAAAATTCTTTCTAACGTCTCTGTGGCTCATCTGGGTACTAAGTTTCCACCTGTGTCCCCTTGTTCGTGTCCCACCCGTGCTGAAGAGTTTGTCTTTGTCTTTGTGTGTGTGTGTGTGTGTGTGTGTGTGTGTGTGTGTGTGTGTGTGTGTGTGTGTGTGTGTGTGTGTGTGTGTGTGTGTGTGTGTGTGTGTGTACTCACCTAGTTGTACTCACCTAGTTGTGTCTGCAGGATCGAGCATTGACTCTTGGATCCCGCCTTTCTAGCTATCGGGTGTTTACAGCAATGACTCCTGTCCCATTTCCCTATCATACCTAGTTTTAAAAGTATGAATAGTATTTGCTTCCACAACCTGTTCCCCAAGTGCATTCCATTTTTCTACTACTCTCACGCTAAAAGAAAACTTCCTAACATCTCTGTGACTCATCTGAGTTTCCAGTTTCCACCCATGTCCCCTCGTTCTGTTATTATTACGTGTGTAATATCTTTTTTATATTACGTGTTTTTTATATTACGGAATATTACGTGTGTGTGTGTGTGTGTGTGTGTGCGTGTGTGCGTGTGTGTGTGTGTGTGTGTGTGTGTGTGTGTGTGTGTGTGTGTGTGTGTGTGTGTGTGTGTGTGTGTGTGTGTGTGTGTGTGTGTGTGTGATCATTGACATTCGCCACCTGTGGCCACCTGCCACAGACAACGGCAGCCCCCAACCTGTTCCTGGCAACCACTGTGTCGCAACAGTCTGCTCACGGACGTATTGTTCTACCATCACATACATACCTTTAGCATCTAAACAAACAATAGCTTTTTATACTAGTTCTTATTTCAGGCCTTTGAGAGTCTGATTCCTCTCTTATCAGAGCAGAATGTCTGGAGCAATATAGTCGTGAGAATACCTAGGTCTATCTTGAAGTTATCTTGAAATGATTTCGGGGCTTTTTAGTGTCTCCGCGGCCCGGTCCTCGACCAGGCCTCCACCCCCAGGAAACAGCCCGTGACAGCTGACTAACACCCAGGTACCTATTTTACTGCTAGGTAACAGGGGCATAGGGTGAAAGAAACTCTGCCCATTGTTTCTCGCCGGCGCCTGGGATCGAACCCAGGACCACAGGTCTAGATCTAGTTCATCCTTGTTGCGTACTAATGTGGCTGTAATATCTGTGCCATCATGACAGGTTACATGTGTCATGTATCCATGCCAAAGAGATTTTAAACCCCTGTTTTGTCTATGCCGCGAGCAGGTTTATTTATAAGTGTTATCGTGAGGTTCTCGCTTGTGATCTTGTAGGAGAACTTTACCAGTCCTTGAAGAGCAAACCTTAAACCATAGAAAGTTACTCCTGGTTGTGTGACTCAGAGTACTGGCAGGTACTTGTAGAGCGGGAACCACGTCTGTGTGTGTGTGTGAGAGAGAGAGAGTGAGAGAGAGAGAGAGAGAGAGAGAGAGAGAGAGAGAGAGAGAGAGAGAGAGAGAGAGAGAGGGAGGGGGGGAGGAGAGGGGGGGGGGGGAGGGACGCCGCCACCAGCCACCTTATCACAGGCAAAATACCCTTGATAACTGTGCTGTGCTGAAAGGCAGAAGGAGCTGAACCTCACGTCCCTGGAAAACAGAAGATTAAGGGGAGACATGATAACCACCTACAAAATTCTAAGGAGAATTGACAGGGTGGACAAAGACAAACTCTTCAGCACGGGTGGAACACGAACAAGGGGACACAGGTGGAAACTTAGTACCCAAATGAGCCACTGAGACGTTAGAAAAAACTTTTTCAGTGTCAGAGTAGTTAGTAAATGGAATGCATTAGGAAGTGATGTGGTGGAGGCTGACTCCATACACAGTTTCAAATGTAGATATGATAGAGCCCAATAGGCTCGGGAATCTATACACCAGTTGATTGACAGTTGAGAGGCGGGACCAAAGAGCCAGAGCTCAACCCCCGCAAGCACAAATAGCTGAGTAGACACACACACACACACACCACACACACACACACACACACACACATGACTTAAACAACCCTTATGAAACATCAGACGACTTAAAAAAATCAGAAATCAATAAAGCAATTATAAACTGCCCTAAGCTGCTCAACTGAGGAACTAGCGTGACAGGGAAGCGTGCGTGCACTAACAAGGGGGAACTACCGCCTGACCCCCTCCAAGGCAACACTAACTACCATGCTATACCTCTAACCACCCACAAACTTTCATTTACTCCTGAATCAACCTCTAACAAGCCTCAGATGATCAATTATTCATGAATGAGACCTGATCTAACAAACCCCAAACTAGCAGTTAGTCACCGGCGAAACTATCTCCAGCAAGCATTAAACTGCCAATTAGCTCCAAGTGAACGAGGCTCTTAACTGCCAATTAGCTCCGAGTGAACGAGGCTCTTAACTGCCAATTAGGCTCACGTGATCCGACACCACCCCTCGAGCTGGTCAGCGCCCCCCCCCCCCACTCCCCTTCCCCTCACCCCCTACTTCCCCTTCCACCCATTCCCTCCCTCATTATACCCCTAACCCCATTGACTGTCCTCCTGCCCCATCATCTTCCATCGCAATATTCTCGTGTCTTTCCCATCAATTTCAACCCTGCCCCTCCCCCCCCCCTCTCCATGCTGCCCCATACTTCACCAGTGCCCATTACTTCTCCCCCCCCCCCCTCACCCACCCCCATCACCTGGACATGACACCATTCACGTGTCGTGAAGACACACTGGGAGCAGTAAGGACAAGTGGACACATTACCCTGTAAGTCTTATGGCAGTCGAGTCATTATAACCCAGACCAAACAAGAGTCAAGATAGACATCTTATAAACCAAAGTAGAGGATAATACTACTCTAAGGCCACGCTGCTCCTGGAGGATCATCTTGGAGTTTGGTGGATTAGTGGATTAGATTTGGTGAGGTGGATTAGAGCGTCGGGGCTCTAATCCCCCTTCCCCCAATTGAAGGGAAATTGAGCTTCGTTTAGGGGAGCCGAGCGGACAGCACGCGGGACTTGTGAGCCTGTGGTCCTGGGTTCGATCCCAGGCGCCGGCGAAAAACAATGAGTAGAGTTTCTTTCACCCTATGCCCCTGTTACCTAGCAGTAAAATAGGTACCTGGGTGTTAGTCAGCTGTCACGGGCTGCTTCCTGGGGGTGGAGGCCTGGTCGAGGACCGGGCCGCGGGGACACTAAAAGCCCCGAAATCATCTCAAGATAACCTCAAGATAACCTCTCGCACAGTTGGCCACCAGTCATGGTACTGTCTCGCACAGTTGGCCACCAGTCATGGTGGTGTCTCGCACAGTTGCCCACCAGTCATGGTGCTGTCTCGCACAGTTGGCCACCAGTCATGGTGCTGTCTCGCACAGTTGGCCACCAGTCATGGTGCTGTCTCGCACAGTTGGCCACCAGTCATGGTGGTGTCTCGCACAGTTGGCCACCAGTCATGGTGCTGTCTCGCACAGTTGGCCACCAGTCATGGTGCTGTCTCGCACAGTTGGCCACCAGTCATGGTGGTGTCTCGCACAGTTGGCCACCAGTCATGGTGCTGTCTCGCACAGTTGGCCACCAGTCATGGTGCTGTCTCGCACAGTTGGCCACCAGTCATGGTGCTGTCTCGCACAGTTGGCCACCAGTCATGGTGGTGTCTCGCACAGTTGGCCACCAGTCATGGTGGTGTCTCGCACAGTTGGCCACCAGTCATGGTACTGTCTCGCACAGTTGGCCACCAGTCATGGTGCTGTCTCCCAACTGTGCTGTCACATGCTCTCACACTCCACACACCACTCACTCCACTTCTCGCCCACACGACACCACCTCCGACACTCACCCGACACCACCTTGTGGCACTACCTCAAGCCCCGTAAGCGTGCCAGACGCGCACGTAATATACGAGACCTTATAAACAGTCAAGAAGCTGACCTTGAGGCACGCCGGCCCAGCACCCTCCACCCACCTGAACCTTCACTAACTGTACCCTGCTGTAGCCAATACAGGAATACAACAGTCAAAATCGAAACATGTGTCACTACGAATACCTTGAACGTGTTACCTCACAGGGATAAAATATTACAGACCAATACAAATTAATATAAATACATGAGTTATAACCTATAATATTATATATAATAGTAGAAGAGAATACACAATGACCACTGCAACTAAGTAGTCAGTAAGTATTCATATTATTAACATCATTGATGTGATTTCCTTGATGCAAACTCCTGCTGTACATTTGATAACAAATTACTCGTTATTACTTTTATTATTATTATTATTATTATTATTATTATTATTATTATTATTATTATTATTATTATTATTATTATTATATACAGGTGTGCAGCGTTGCCTCTCTCTCCCAGAGAGCTTGTATTACACTGTTTAAGAATGAGAGGTATTATTTCTGTCTTGCTTTCTGAGAAGAAAAAGCTGAAACTGGACCAGCCCTGAACTTAATCCACCTGTTCTACATACGTTAATACCAGAACCTGTGAACCATGTAGCGCCGCCACTCACCAATATTCTTATACATTGACTATTCTTAACAGTCGCGCGACAAGATGTTTTCCGAATGCTCTTTATTTCCCTCTCCCAGGCTATCGCTCCCCATAGTTTCCCCAGAGATTACCTTTCTATTATATATATATATATATATATATATATATATATATATATATATATATATATATATATATATATATATATATATATATATATATATATATAGGAAGCAGTCTTCATTGTAGACATCTCTGCTATTATATATGATAGAAAGGTTATTAATAAATAATTCCAGCACATTCTTTATATTTCTGATATTCTTCATCACTTAAGAAGGTAATTGAAAAACTAGCTCTCCTAAGTCCACTAGGGGCTCACCATGGCCCGTGCTGCTTGGCGCTTTTGTTCCGAGTCGCTGAATCTAAAACAAACAAACAAACAGATGTTAATCTTCTTGTTTGAGGAGCTGTTTCTGGTATATGTAAATGATCTCCCAGAGGGTATAGATTCGTTCCTCTCAATGTTTGCCGACGATGCAAAAATTATGAGGAGGATTGAAACAGAGGATGATAGTAGGAGGCTACAAGATGACCTGGATAGACTGAGTGAATGGTCCAACAAATGGCTGTTGAAGTTCAACCCGAGTAAATGCAAAGTAATGAAACTAGGCAGTTTGAAACAGGAGGCCAGACACAGGATACAAAATAGGAGATGAAGTACTTAATGAAACGAACAGAGAGAAAGATCACACCAAACCTGTCTCCTGAAGCCCACATAAAGAGAATAACGTCTGCGGCATATGCGAGGCTGGCTAACATCAGAACGGCGTTCAGGAACCTGTGTAAGGAATCATTCAGAATCTTGTACACCACATATGTAAGACCAATCCTGGAGTATGCGGCCCCAGCATGGAGCCCGTACCTTGTCAAGCACAAGACGAAGCTGGAAAAAGTCCAAAAGTATGCTACTAGACTAGTCCCAGAACTAAGAGGCATGAGTTATGAGGAAAGGCTGCGGGAAATACACCTTACGACACTGGAAGACAGAAGAGTAAGGGGGGACATGATCACAACCTACAAAATCCTCAGGGGAATCGACCGGGTAAACAAGGATGAACTATTCAACACTGGAGCGACGCGAACAAGGGGACACAGGTGGAAGCTGAGTACTCAAATGAGCCACAGAGACATTAGAAAGAACTTCTTCAGTGTCAGAGTAGTTAGTAAATGGAATGCATTAGGCAGTGATGTGGTGGAGGCTGACTCCATACACAGTTTTAAATGTAGATATGATAGAGCCCCGTAGGCTCAGGAATCTGTACACCAGTTGATTGACAGTTGAGAGGCGGGACCAAAGAGCCAAAGCTCAACCCCCGCAAGCACAAATAGGTGAATACAAATAGGTGAGTACACACACACACACACACACACATGGTCACTAAGTTGCACTCAACGTCGTGAGTATCAATACTAGTAAGTGCTTAACTTATTTTGAATTGTTTTTAGAGCTAAGGAAGAGGACTGTCTCGGACTGCACTCTTTCACTGTTGACTTTTAAGGGTGAAGATTTAGCCAGAAAGAGACGGTAGAGGAGTTGAGACGACCTGTCGTTAGAGACGGGACGATTAACCTTATATCACTGACGGGTAAAGAACAGAACAATCAGGGGAAACCACCAAACCATTACGACTATATAGCACTGGGAAGGGATCAGGATCAGGATTTTGGGATGGGACGGGGGAAGGAATGGTGCCCCAACCACTTGGACGGTCGGGGGATTGAACGCCGACCTGCATGAAGCGAGACCGTCGCTCTACCGTCCAGCCCAAGTGGTTGGGCATAGTACAGGGTTTTTTGCACTGGGAGCTACGTGCCACACCGGCGAGGGCACAGCTAGGCACAGTGCCAAAGACAGGTAGGCAGGGAGGCAGTGAGACAGGGGTCAGACACAGTGATATTCACCGCGACCCTCACCTTCAGCTTCCCAGGAACAGTGCCTTCTCACCCCCCCCCCCCTCGTGGCACTGTTCCTGGTGCCCCTCCCCCCCTCGCGGTGGCACAACACCCCTTCTTGGCCGTGTCTAAGTCACCCCAGCACGTAGTTAAGATGTTGTCAGGGCTGGACTATGATTAACTAAGATGTTGTCAGGGCTGGACTATGATTAGTCAAGATGTTCTCAGGGCTGGACTAGTAATGGGGTAGCATCTTCAAGCTAATAAATTACTTTTAACTTGAAAAAACACACAACAAAATCCTTTCCCTTCAGTTTCTTCCACTCAGAGAAAATCTTATTCGTCTGCGACTTGAGGATTTTGGTCACAGCTGAGGAAGGTCTACCAAACCCCTGGAGGAAGTTGACAAGAAAGTGGCTCATCACCTTCCCCTAGATTGTTATTTGCTTAGCTAAACGAACTAGAGGGTTCAGTTCCTGAACCGATTATGTGCCTCTGTAATCCTTTACACCACCCCCCACCGGATCAGTATGGGGTGCATAATAAAGAAAGAAATTGAAATTAAATTCTTTTCATCGTTGGTGATGACCACAACGCACAACTCACCATCACAAAAGTTGTATTAATAATAATAATAATAATAATAATAATAATAATAATAATAATAATGGTATATTTGTCATTTGGGGTAACTTTGGTTATATCACATAGTATCCACAGAGGGATATCAATAGTGTTTGTCAGGTCAATAATGTGAGTGTTCCCGTCATGTGTCTGGCGAGCGGTTCCCGATGAATCATCGTCACTCATCGTCACTCATCAGTCATGGAGGACCCAACCAAGTGGTTGGGTGTTCACTCCGTCCTCATATCCCGAGCCTTTTGTGCAGTGCTCTCTCAACCACTCCACCAGGTGTTGTGAAGTAAAAGTGGCACAGAACTTCATAGAACATAAGTTCAGTAGAACTTCGTTTCAACTTTTTTACCCTGTCGTAGCTCAGTCGATTAAGGGATGCTCCCGGACGCAGGTTCGAATCCTCGTCACGGCCCTTGTGGATTTGCTCATTTAAAAGTGGCATAGCGTTCTCTGCTGATGCAGAGAACATGACCCTACCTTTACGTAATGTCAACTTGTAACTCTTACCTGGGACACACACGCACTCTTGAGTCTTGACCAGTGTTGATGAAGCTATATTCTGGACAGACAGGTATTCATATTAATGGTATCTGGTTCTGCTTTATATACAGCAGGCAACATTAAGTCTGCTGCGGCAAATTCTTCAATTGAGACACAGACCGAGACAAATTAACTATTAAAGTTGCCAACGTTCGCGGGAAGTCACCTGTTGACGGTGCAACTGTTCAGTACGGTGATGGTGAAGGTCACAGCTGCTCGCTACTGTTCTTCCTGCCATCACTGTCCTCTCTACTACCACCAGCACCTTACCTACCACCACTCTACCACCCGTACCTTACCTACCACCAGTACCTTACCTACCACCACTCTACCACCAGTACCTTACCTACCACCACTCTACCACCAGCACCCTTCCTACCACCAGTACCTTACCTACCACCACTCTACCACCAGTACCTTACCTACCACCACTCTACCACCAGTCCCCTTCCTAACACCACTCTACCACCAGCAACCTTCCTACCACAATTACTCCACATCTCACACCACCAAACTTTCCGTTCAAGCAAGATAGCATAAGCACATAAAATATTTGTTACCGTTCTTGTGGTGACTTTGTACGTTTACCCAGACATAAATGTCAGTTGATGAAACTATAATGATGTGGTGGCGTCTCCCACAGTCCTGGTGGTGGCATCTCCCACAGTCCTGGTGGTGGCGTCTCCCACAGTCCTGGTGGTGGCATCTCCCACAGTCCTGGTGGTGGCATCTCCCACAGTCCTGGTGGTGGCCTCTCCCACAGTCCTGGTGGTGGCATCTCCCACAGTCCTGGTGGTGGCATCTCCCACAGTCCTGGTGGTGGCGTCTCCCACAATTACACACAAGAAAGCTAAAGGGTAAACTTGACAATATATTCATCAACTGCTCCTTTGTTATGACCGACCACGACCGCCTGGACCTGCGCGAGGCGACGCGGGCTCCTCGTCGTCTCGTTCCCGATCTGATTTCGTAATTTTTTTGCATGAGGGGTAGGGCGGCTTCCTGTATACGTGCTTGGGTACTTGTCACACCGGCCTCCGCGTGCGTGCTGAGCTGCGGTACTCTGCCACACCTGTTGGCCCCCGCGGGGTGTGGCGCGGGGCGTCTGCCACTTGTCCCGTAATACCCGCCATCGCGGACGCTGACTTGATTAACAAAACACACATACACACACGATTGCCTGAAGCAATGGTGAGGTGAAGAATAGAGCTTACCTTTGCTTCACGCAAATGGTATGCGGGTCATGCTAATACCAAGACTGTAGACAGATGTGAAGTCTTCGTCAGTGGAGACATAAACGCTTGGTTAATTCAGGTCTGGAGACCCGGGCTTAGGCGGCATCCCGCCTGTGAGAGGTCAAAACACACAGAACTTCCTAGACGTCAGGAGGAGGTGGCCATTGTTGTCTCAGTGTTCCAGGAACCCAGTGTTGGGATTCCGGGTGTGTACAGGGCTGAGGGGCAGGGCAGGGCGGGGCTGAGGGGCAGGGCAGGGCGGGGAGGGGTGACATTTGGCGGGTGATGGCCTATAGTCCAGAGAGCACACAGCACCAACACTCCCCCCTCACCTGCAGACCCCCCCCCCCCACCACCACCACCACCTATAAAACTGTTTTCATTATTTTTTGTTATCATTACTGCTGTTATTAACATAGGTACCTGATCATCTACGCAGTTACCCAAGACCATATGAAGGGCTACATTGTTTGTGTCCAGAGCCAGATGTGAGCATATCATACAGAACACGAGTGAATGATATCATGTCAAAGCTCCAGGCACCTCATGCCAGCAGGTGTGATGGATCTAATGACTGGTTATTCAACAATGTATTGTGTGTGTGTGTGAGAGCCAGGTCTTACACCTGGACCAGGTCTCAGACCTGGGTCAAACTCTGTGACCCAGGTCTGGCTCACAGAGTTTGCACCTGGAGTGCTCAAGATTGAGAGATTCACCACCTGTGGCCACCTGCCACAGACAACGGCAGCCCCCAACCTGTTCCTGGCAACCACTGTGTCGCAACAGTCTGCTGGACGTGTTGTTCTACCATCACATACATACCTTTAGCATCTAAACAAACAATAGCTTTTTATACTAGTTCTTATTTCAGGCCTTTGAGAGTCTGATTCCTCTCTTATCAGAGCAGAATGTCTGGAGCAATATAGTCTTAACAATAAAGATATTTGTGACAGATTGCATGCAAATTTGGCTGCGATGTCTGTCATCAGGATAAGTTATATTTGTGAGATGGAATCCATAGAAAAAGAGATTCTAAATCCGTAATTCAATGCAGTGAGCAAGTTAATTGCTATTATGAGGTTCTTGCTGTTCAACACGAAGGAACACTTTACAAGTGGTTGAAGACAAGTGTTTGTGTAACACAAATATTACTCTTCATGATGTAATATGAGGAGTATATTACTCCTCATTTGGCAAAGAAAGTAATTAATATCTTGAAGAAAATGTGAACCTGAAGACCATGAGGAGGGAGGGAAGGGAACTATCAGGGAGAAAGCGCCAAGCCATTACGACTATAGAGCACTGGGAAGGGATCAGGATAAAGATTTGGGATGGGACGGGGGAAGGAATGGGAGGGGGGGGGGATCCATGACCCCGCTATCGTTTATTTTACCCAGGATAATTCCCAGGAGCTGGGACTACCTTCACAGTTCATCCTGCAACACGAGACAACAACAGAGCAGTAGGCTGAGGCCCACATGCTGGTTACAGCCACTTCCGCCATGTTGCTTGTTGGCGCTGGTGACGGTTGGTTTATTGTGCACCCCATACCCGTCCTGTCAGTGGTTTGTGCACCCCATACCCGTCCTGTCAGTGGTTTGTGCACCCCATACCCGTCCTGTCAGTGGTTTGTGCACCCCATACTTGCCCTGTGAGTGATAGTCTATTGTGCACCCCATACCCGTCCTGTGAGTGGTAGTTTATTGTGCACCCCATACTCGTCGTGTGAGTGGTAGTCTATTGTGCACCCCATACTCGTCGTGTGAGTGGTAGTCTATTGTGCACCCCATACTCGTCGTGTGAGTGGTAGTCTATTGTGCACCCCATACTCGTCGTGTGAGTGGTAGTCTATTGTGCACCCCATACTCGTCGTGTGAGTGGTAGTCTATTGTGCACCCCATACTCGTCGTGTGAGTGTATTCGCCCCATCAACACCCTCCCCACATAATCATGACTCCCGTCACCAAAACATTAACAAAGGCGGACAGACGCGAGCGTTTCCGTACGATGTTTAGATATACTTAATATTTTGGTGTTATTCTTCTCTTCCGCACACAGCAGTCGTGAAGATCATCTGCACATGTCTACATGCTACAAATCCTCGATGTGCTGTTTACGCTCACAAAGCCGTAACGTGTAAGCAATACTCACCCATACCGCGTCCTGACGCCACACCGCTTGTCCTTACCTGAAATAAAGGAACCATATCATTATATAAAGATTTCTTCATTAAACTATATTACTCAAGGAATTACATGTTTTCACGACTAATAATTATATATTTTAAATTTTGCCCCGAGGGGCGAGTTTATTGGGCAGCGTCACTCATCCTGTGAGTGGACACACCGCCATAGTGACAGTATTGGGCAGCGCCACTCATCCTGTGAGTGGACACACCGCCATAGTGACAGTATTGGGCAGCGCCACTCATCCTGTGAGTGGACACACCGCCATAGTGACAGTATTGGGCAGCGCCACTCATCCTGTGAGTGGACACACCGCCATAGTGACAGTATTGGGCAGCGTCACTCATCCTGTGAGTGGACACACCGCCATAGTGACAGTATTGGGCAGCGGCACTCATCCTGTGAGTGGACACACCGCCATAGTGACAGTATTGGGAAGCGGCACTCATCCTGTGAGTGAACACACCGCCATAGTGACAGTATTGGGCAGCGCCACTCATCCTGTGAGTGGACACACCGCCATAGTGACAGTATTGGGCAGCGCCACTCATCCTGTGAGTGGACACACCGCCATAGTGACAGTATTGGGCAGCGCCACTCATCCTGTGAGTGGACACACCGCCATAGTGACAGTATTGGGCAGCGGCACTCATCCTGTGAGTGGACACACCGCCATAGTGACAGTATTGGGCAGCGCCACTCATCCTGTGAGTGGACACACCGCCATAGTGACAGTATTGGGCAGCGTCACTCATCCTGTGAGTGGACACACCGCCATAGTGACAGTATTGGGCAGCGCCACTCATCCTGTGAGTGGACACACCGCCATAGTGACAGTATTGGGCAGCGCCACTCATCCTGTGAGTGGACACACCGCCATAGTGACAGTATTGGGCAGCGCCACTCATCCTGTGAGTGGACACACCGCCATAGTGACAGTATTGGGCAGCGCCACTCATCCTGTGAGTGGACACACCGCCATAGTGACAGTATTGGGCAGCGTCACTCATCCTGTGAGTGGACACACCGCCATAGCAGCATGTACAACACTCCCCAATAGGAAGAAAACCCGCTGGGTTGTTCATCCAGTCACTTGTACCCAGACACAGCTGGGACTTGCTTAACTGTCTCAAGTGAACCGCTTCTCCTGGCACCGTGTGTAGTGTCACAGTATCTGGCACCGTCTGTTGTCACAGTACTTGTGTACCTGACACCGTGTGTAGAGTCACAGTACCCGTGTACCTGGCACCATGTGTAGTCACAGTACCCGTGTGAGTACCTGGCACCGTGTGTATAGTGACACAGTACCCGTGTGAGCACTGCACGTACCATAGGCGCTGCACCCCGTTATCTTGAGATGATGATTTGATTTGATTTGATTTTGATTCGCCTTAGGCAAGAGACAGAATTGATATTCAACATCCCACAGGGCCAAGGCGACACCCCAGCACACAGCCTCAGCACACCCCGGGGGATCTGAGGTTCCACAACCCCCCCCCCCACATGGTAGCGGGTGTGGCCGGGGTATGGTGTGCGCCAGGAGGCTGGGGTAGTGAAAAGGGGTGCTGGTAGTCAAGGTGAACCGCCACAGTTCCTGGTTTTTGTAGCCCTTGACAATAACTTGCGGCGTGTTTCAGCATAGGGGCGAGACACACACACACACACACACACACACACACACACACACACACACACACACACACACACACACACACACACACACACACACACGCTGCCTTTATAAATGGGGCATCTCTGCTCCTCTGGTGATACCTTATTGAATGGGTAACACAGCTCCTTTGCCTTTGCCTCTTCGCTCTGTCTCGTGGAGTGGGCAAGTTACCCTCTTGGCCCTACCTTACTGAGTGGGTCAGCTTACCCTCTTGGCCCTACCTTACTGAGGGGGTCAGCTTACCCTCTTGGCCCTACCTTACTGAGGGGGTCAGCTTACCCTCTTGGCCCTTCCTTACTGAGGGGGTCAGCTTACCCTCTTACCCTCCAAATGTACTCACTAGAAAGACGAGAGAGATATCAAATAATATACAGGTGGAAGATACTGGAGGGCCAAGTACCAAATCTACACAGTAAAATAAGAAAGTACTGTAATGAACGATATGGAAGAAAATGCAGAATAGAACCAGTGAAGAGCAGAGGTGCCATAGGCACAATCAGAGAACACTGTATAAACATCAGAGGTCCGCGGTTGTTCAACGTCCTCCCAGCAAGCATAAGAAATATTGCCAGAACAACCGTGGACATCTTTAAGAGGAAACTAGATTTATTCCTCCAAGGAGTGCCGGACCAACCGGGCTGTGGTGGGTATGTGGGCCTGCGGACCGCTCCAAGCAACAGCCTAGTGGACCAAACTCTCACAAGTCAAGCCTGGCCTCGGGCCGGGCTTGGGGAGTAGAAGAACTCCCAGAACCCCATCAACCAACCAGGCCCTACCTTACTGAGTGGGTCAGCTGACCCTCTTGGCCCTACCTTACAGAGAGGGCAGCTGACCTCTCTTACCCATGATTTACTGAGTGGACAACTTGACCAATAACAAGAGGTGCAGCAGTTGCATTTCAGTCAGCTGCGGCAGCCCGTCCTGAGGTACTTCCTGCAGCGTTGCAACACCCTAATAATGCCTCTTCCGTCTCCCTCCCTCCCTCCTGTGTCCAACTACTTGGGCTGGACGGTAGAGCGACGGTCTGGCTTCATGCGGGTCGGCGTTCAATCCCCGACCGTCCAAGTGGCTGGGCACCATTCCCTCCCCCCCCCAACCCCCGTCACATCCTAAATCCTTATCCTGACCCCTTCCAAGTGCTATATAGTCGTAATGGCTTAGCGCTTTCCCCCTGATAGTTCCCTTCCCTTCCCTCCTGTGTCTGCAACACCGTCTACTGACCACCAATACACACTTATCACACTAATATTTTAACAGTTAACAATACAATTATAAGACATGTGTAGGGGATACAACACCTCGCGGAGGATACGTGGTTCACCCTGGCAGAGGCCTACGACACATAGGATACGTGGTTCACCCTGGCGGAGGCCTACGACACATAAGATACGTGGTTCACGCTGGCGGAGGCCTACGACACATAAGATATGTGGTTCGTGTGTTAAGACGATACTACGTACGACCCCCCCCCCCCCATTGTCTGTAGTGGGAGAGTACACACCTTATCTGTTACTCTCCTTATAGCCGGATCCAGACAACCACAGAAGCAAACATTCCCATAACGCCACGAACTCCCATGGGCTCTATCATATCTACATTTGTGTGTGTGTGTGTGTGTGTGTGTGTGTGTGTGTGTGTGTGTGTGTGTGTGTGTGTGTGTGTGTGTGTGTGTGTGTGTGTGTGTGTGTGTGTGTGTGTGTGTGTGTGTGTGTGTTTGCTGAGAACACCACCTCGTCTCTTACTCCTCAACTACTCTAGCAGGATAAAAGCACCCTAGACACCAACACCCTAGACAACAACACACTAGACACCAACACCCTAGACAACAACACCCTAGACACCACATCCTAGACACCAACACCCTAGACACCAACACCCTACACAACAACACCCTAGACACCGACACCCTAGACACCGACACCCTAGACAACAACACCCTAGACAGCAACACCCTAGACAGCAACACCCTAGACACCAACACCCTAGACAACAACACCATAGACACCAACACCCTAGACAACAACACCTAGACAGCAACACGCTAGACACCAACACCCTAGACAACAACACCCTAGACACCAACACCCTAGACAACAACACCCTAGACACCAACACCCTAGACAACAACACCCTAGACACCAACACCCTAGACACCAACACCCTAGACACCAACACCCTAGACAACAACACCCTAGACACCAACACCCTAGACAACAACACCCTAGACAACAACACCCTAGACACCAACACCCTAGACAACAACACCCTAGACAACAACACCCTAGACACCAACACCCTAGACACCAACACCCTAGACACCAACACCCTAGACAACAACACCCTAGACACCAACACCCTAGACAACAACACCCTAGACAACAACACCCTAGACACCAACACCCTAGACAACAACACCATAGACACCCAACACCCTAGACAACAACACCCTAGACACCAACACCCTAGACAACAACACCTAGACAACAACACCATAGACACCCAACACCCTAGACACCAACACCCTAGACACCAACACCCTAGACACCAACACCCTAGACAACAACACCCTAGACACCAACACCCTAGACAACAACACCCTAGACACCAACACCCTAGACAACAACACCTAGACAGCAACACGCTAGACACCAACACCCTAGACAACAACACCCTAGACAACAACACCTAGACAACAACACCTAGACACCAACACCCTAGACAACAACACCCTAGACACCAACACCCTAGACAACAACACCCTAGACACCAACACCCTAGACACCAACACCCTAGACAACAACACCTAGACAGCAACACGCTAGACACCAACACCCTAGACACCAACACCCTAGACAACAACACCCTAGACAACAACACCCTAGACACCAACACCCTAGACACCAACACCCTAGACACCAACACCCTAGACACCAACACCCTAGACACCCAACACCCTAGACACCAACACCCTAGACAACAACACCATAGACACCCAACACCCTAGACAACAACACCCTAGACAACAACACCTAGACAACAACACCCTAGACACATCTCCCTAGACAACAACACCCTAGACACCAACACCCTAGACACCAACACCCTAGACACCAACACCCTAGACAACAACACCCTAGACACCAACACCCTAGACACCAACACCCTAGACACCAACACCCTAGACACCCAACACCCTAGACACCAACACCCTAGACAACAACACCATAGACACCCAACACCCTAGACACCAACACCCTAGACAACAACACCATAGACACCCAACACCCTAGACAACAACACCCTAGACAACAACACCTAGACAACAACACCCTAGACACATCTCCCTAGACAACAACACCCTAGACACCAACACCCTAGACACCAACACCCTAGACAACAACACCTAGAGAACAACACCCTAGACACATCTCCCTAGACAACAACACCCTAGACACATCTCCCTAGACAACAACACCCTAGACACATCTCCCTAGACAACAACACCCTAGACACATCTCCCTAGACAACAACACCCTAGACACCAACACCCTAGACACCAACACCCTAGACACCAACACCCTAGACAACCACACCCTAGACACCAACACCCTAGACAACAACACCCTAGACAACCACACCCTAGACACCAACACCCTAGACACCAACACCCTAGACACATCTCCCTAGACAACAACACCCTAGACACCCTAGACAACACCCTAGACACCAACACCCTAGACACCAACACCCTAGACAACCACACCCTAGACACCAACACCCTAGACAACAACACCCTAGACAACCACACCCTAGACACCAACACCCTAGACACCAACACCCTAGACACCAACACCCTAGACACCCAACACCCTAGACACCAACACCCTAGACAACAACACCATAGACACCCAACACCCTAGACACCAACACCCTAGACAACAACACCATAGACACCCAACACCCTAGACAACAACACCCTAGACAACAACACCTAGACAACAACACCCTAGACACATCTCCCTAGACAACAACACCCTAGACACCAACACCCTAGACACCAACACCCTAGACAACAACACCTAGACAACAATACCCTAGACACATCTCCCTAGACAACAACACCCTAGTCACATCTCCCTAGACAACAACACCTAGACAGCAACACCCTAGACACCAACACCCTAGACAACAACACCTAGACAACAACACCCTAGACACATCTCCCTAGACACCAACACCCTAGACACCTTTCCCTAGACAACAACACCCTAGACACCAACACCCTAGACAACAACACCCTAGACAACAACACCCTAGACAACAACACCCTAGACAACGTCTACACGACACCCCCTCCCCTCCACAAAGGCCACGTAGAAGAAGATAACAATAAACTACAAGAGAGATATGAGGCGTTGCCAAGGTAACATCTCAAGAGTTTGGCTTCTTCCTCCTCCTCTCACCTGCCTCATTACCTCATCGATGAGTACGTGTATCATCTATGGTCTACCTGGACGACCTAATACGCTCAGTACATCTCAACATTATCCTCCTTCCTCCTCTCACCTGCCTCATTACCTCATCGATGAGTACGTGTATTATCTATGGTCTACCTGGACGACCTAATACGCTCAGTACATCTCAACATTAGTTCCTTACTAGGTTCTGTCTCCTTTATTGCTCTTAGCCGAATACTTTCTACTCCTTTATCTTCCTTCATATTCCTTGTTCTCCCTCTCACACGTATTCATCCACTCTCTTTCGTCTGCTTCGTACTCCGTCCCACTCTTACTCAAGTTTCACTTTCACTCTCCACTTTAGCACCCTATTTTGAATCTCGCTTAGCTCTTGAAATTTAAATTCAAACCTTTTATTTTTCATTTTTGTCTAAGCTATTTTAAAGAATATATTATATTGTATTTGTGTATGAAGAATATGACTGAGGAATGATGGTGAACTATCGCAGAGATCTCTATGTGGTCTGTGTTATTGAGTCTGGCCCCAGGGACCTTTTGTCCTTGCCTTCCCACCCAATGGTTACACGCTCGGCGCCACGTGCTACTGTTTACCTCCACCATGTGCTAATATTTACCTACGACACGTGCTACTGTTTACCTCCATGTGTTAATATTTACCTAGGACACGTGCTACTGTTTACCTCCACCATGTGCTAATATTTACCGACGACGAACACGTGCTAGTGTTTACCTACACCATATGCTAATATTTACCTAGGACACGTGCTACTATTTACCTCCACCATGTGCTAATATTTACCGACGACGAACACGTGCTAGTGTTTACCTACACCACGTGCTAATATTTACCTACGACACGTGTTAGTGTTTACCTCCACCACGTGCTAATATTTACCTACGACACGTGCTAGTGTTGTTGATTTAGGGGCGACGACGAGCACGTGCTAGTGTTTACATACCTTACATTTATGGCAAGAGACTGAGGAGCCCTGACCATCTGAAATTTACCTTATTCTTTATGAACGACACGTATTCATGTTTATCTGTTCAATACTATGGGGCGCATATAAGATAACATTTTCCACAAGTCAGTACCAAGTGGTATATCCACTTTGTGAAGCACAACAAGTACAGTTAGAAGGTCCAGACTCCAGACACATCCTGCCAGACAAATATAGATAAGAGAGAGAAGAGTTATAAGAACAGATTAAGAACATTCACTCTAACTACATTAGACGAAACATGGGGGTCAGAGAGGATATGATCACAACGTATAAGATACTAAGAAGAATAAATGAAGATATAGTTTTAAAGGAAGCATAGCAGTAGCCTATACTGGAGGTAGAAGGCGGTAGACAAGAGCTAGATCTCGGCTCCTTGTAGTCACAATTTGGGGAGCATTCCCCCCCCCCCCCCCCCCGTGTAATCAAGGTGCTGCGTATCTAATCAACCTATCAAGAGGCGCCATTACACAAGCCACTTGTCTGAGAGTTGGGTAGTGAAGGTCGTCTCGCCAGGGGCCTTGCCTCACGCCTCCTTAGATAAGCCAGAGTCCTTGTGGGCAGCGGTCCCCGACCAACTGCACCCCGGAACACTCTACACAGGCACCAGCCTGCTTCCCTAAGTTTTTCTCGCTTCATGCAGGTCGGCGTTCAATCCCCCGACCGTCCAAGTGATTGGGTACCATATATACATAAGTTTTACAAGGCAATACTACATGATAATTCTCAGTGAACAAGTGTTTCATTATCACAGAACATGATCTTTAAAACCCCTCAATGTTATACTTATTTTTCTTTAAATGATTTACAAAAATTGGAGAATATATTTACATTAATTTACAGGGGAAATTGACCCGCAGGTTGGGATCCTGTGGACCAGGGCGTCACACAGCATAAACATGGAGACCCCTGTGTGGGGAAACAGGCGAGGATTAAACCCGTTCTCGCACTTTCGTATAGTCAATATTGACTTATTAAATACGTGCATATATGACATACTAAACATACTAGTTTACCTTGAAAAGCTTCATAGAAAACACCGACCTTACCTAACCTTCTTAGTATGTTAAGATAAGCATCTTATTGCTTCGTAATTACAATTATTACTTAACCTATTATAGGTATAGGTTAAGTAATAATTGTAATTACGAAGCAATAAGATGCTTATCTTAACATACTAAGAAGGTTAGGTAAGGTCGGTGTTTTCTATGAAGCTTTTCAAGGTAAACTAGTATGTTTAGTATGTCACATATGCACGTATTTAATAAGTCAATATTGACTGTAAGAAAGTGCGAGAACGGGTTGGAGAATTACCACAACACAGCTTCGTGAAACTTCAAGAGCATCTTGAGGTTATCTTGAGATGATTTCGGGGCTTTAGTGTCCCCGCGGCCCGGTCCTCGACCAGGCCTCCACCCCCAGGAAGCAGCCCGTGACAGCTGACTAACACCCAGGTACATATTTTACTGCTAGGTAACAGGGGCATAGGGTGAAAGAAACTCTGCCCATTGTTTCTCGCCGGCGCCCGGGGATCGAACCCGGGACCACAGGATCACAAGTCCAGTGTGCTGTCCACTCGGCCGAAGCAGAAACAACAACTTGTAAGCCGCCTTAAGATGCCAGAAATGATTTACCAGGAACTTCTTGTCCTCCCTATAACATCATATCTTATTAACCTAGTAATTTACAACCGCCTATTAACATGACACACCGCTTGTCACCAGTCATAACAACAGAATATTTATCAATTATGAGAATATAATTTACTGATTTTAACTGTTCACTCTACTTTCCCCAGTTCCCATGACTGATACTGTGATCTTTTTGAATTTGTGGGAACACAGTGGGACAGGTCACCACCACCTCTACCACTGTGAAAAAAACAAATTATCAATGACAGTCGTGACTGTACTGGGCGAACAGGTTAGGGCATGGGGGCATGGGGCATGGACAACCTGGCTGCCTCCAGCCCAGTACCTGGTCGGAATCTTTACTAATTGATTACACCTGTATCTGAAACATGGCTCTAGCTGCCACCACCTCACCTTAATTACACTTGTTAATTAGTTAATTATGTTTTGATAATTACCTGGCTCTTTCTCTCTCTCTCTATATATATATATATATATATATATATATATATATATATATATATATATATATATATATATATATATATATATGGCTGGGTCCAAGCAGTAATGGCTCGATTCTGCATACAAATAGTAAATACACATACACTCTCACAAGCACACACTTACACACGCTCACACTCATATACACACACCCACACTCACGCACTCACATGCGCACACACACAGGCGGAACCAAAGAGCCAAAGCTCAACCCCCGCAAGCACAACTAGGTGAGTAGAGTATGTGTGGGGAGTATGCGGAGTATGCGGCCTCAGCATGCTGCCCGTACTTTGTCAAGCACTAGACGAAGCTGGATAAAGTTCAGAGGTATATGCCACTAGGCAAGTCCCAGAACTAAGAGGCACGAGTTACGAGGAAAAGTTGTGTGAAATGCACCTCACGACACTGTAACCTTGAGGTTACCTTGAGGTGCTTCCGGGGCTTAGCGTCCCCGCGGCCCGGTCGTCGACCAGGCCTCCTGGTTGCCGGACTGATCAACCAGGCTGTTGGACGCGGCTGCTCGCAGCCTGACGTATGAGTCACAGCCTGGTTGATCAGGTATCCTTTGGAGGTGCTTATCCAGTTCTCTCTTGAACACTGTGAGGGGTCGGCCAGTTATGCCCCTTATGTGTAGTGGAAGCGTGTTGAACAGTCTCGGGCCTCTGATGTTGATAGTTCTCTCTCAGAGTACCTGTTGCACCTCTGCTTTTCAACGGGGGTATTCTGCACATCCTGCCATGTCTTCTGGTCTCATGTGATGTTATTTCTGTGTGCAGGTTTGGGACCAGCCCCTCTAATATTTTCCACGTGTAAATTATTATGTACCTCTCCCGCCTGCGCTCAAGGGAGTACAGTTTTAGGCTCTTTAGTCGGTCCCAATAGTTTAGACAGAAGTTTACAGTTGTAAGACAGAAGAGTAAGGGGAGAATGATCATTACCTACAAAATTCTCAGAGGAATTGACAGGGTACATAAGGATAAACTACTTAACACGGGTGGTACGCGAACAAAGGGACACAGGTGGAAACTGAGTACCCAAATGAGCCACAGAGACATTAGAAAGAACTTTTTCAGTGTTAGAGTAGTTAACAGGTGGAATGCACTAGGCAGTGATGTGGTGGAGGCTGACTCCATACACAGTTTCAAATGTAGATATGATAGAGCCCAGTAGGCTCAGGAATCTGTACACCGGTTGAGTGACAGTTGAGAGGCGGGCCCAAAGAGCCAGAGCTCAACCCCCGCAAGCACAACTAGGTGAGTACACACACACACACAGATGCACATATAAGTGAGATACATATATTTAAGTGCACAAAATCCAAGATGGCCACCAGCAAGAGGATGAACATAACAGAGCGGGATTTGGATGACCTTAAGGAGGAGAGTATTAGTAGTCCTGCACATCAGGCGGGGAAATAATAACTCTGTTAATTTACTATTAGGTGAACAGAGGCATTAGGTGAAAAGAAATGTACCCAACCACTTATATCCCGTCCCGGTATTCGAACTCGGGAATCCAAGATTGTGACTCGAAAGGTGAAGCAGGCAACACGCCCCCTGTAAGGTCGCACTCAATCCGTAGTGTTCTCCCTATCACTCAGCTGCTCCTGTATAATGTAGCCCACTCAAACACCTCCATCCAGTCATTTCTCATTCACTATTGTACTACACGACTACACTCATTTATCACCATCACTACCAGCAGCCACAACCACCATCACCATCACCAGCACCAGCACCACCACCACCAGCACCACCACCACCACCACACTACCACCATCACCAGCAGCAACACCACCAGCAGCCACACCACCAGCACCACCACCATCAGTGACAGACCTTCACAAGCCTACCTTTCCCTCCCCCCAGGGAGAGCGTCGACCCCGGTGGGAGGGCGGAGGTCAGCCTGCTCTGGGAAGGTCAACGGACTCTACATCATGCAACTTTTCCCCAAGTGGGTCACATGAGGGACGTGTGTTAGCTATTAGCTCTTGGACCCAGCATTTATAACCAATCTATATTTCCTCTATTATGTCTACTATATATTTCTAACACAAACACACACGTCCCCAGGAAGCAGCCCGTAGCAGCTGGCTATATAATTCCCAGGTACTTATATACTGCTAGGTGAACAAGGGGACCAGGGTGAAAGAAGCTCTGCTCATTTGTTTCTGCCTCTGCCGGGGATCGAACCCGGGCCCTTAGGACTACAACCTCAGAGATCAGTCCACTCAGCCGCTCTGGACCAGGTAGTCACCTAGCGGTGCTTGTGGAGGTTGAGATTTGGCTCTTTGGTCCCGCCTCTCAACTGATGTACAGATTCCTGAGCCTATTGGGCTCTATCAAATCTACATTTGAAACTGTGTATGGAGTCAGCCTCCACCACATCACTGCCTAATGCATTCCACCTGTTAACACCTTTGGTCCCCTCGGGACCAAAGAGCCAAAGCTCAACCCCCGCAAGCACAAATAGGTGAGTACACAGGAAGCAGCTCCGTTGCAGCTGACTAACTCCCAGGTACCTATTTACTGCTAGGTAACAGGGGCATTCAGGGTGAAGGAAACTTTGCCCATTTGTTTCTGCCTGGACCGGGAATCGAACCCGAGTCACAGAATTACGAGTACTGCGCGCTGTCCACTCAGCTACCAGACCCTACTGGATGTGTGTGTGCGCGCGCGCGCGGCCATCAGTCTTAACTACTCAGAATTTCACCTTTCTCACCAACAGCGCCACAAGTAGGGTCCTGTAGCTCAGTAGTCTGCGTCATCAGCTTTCAAACAAGAGGTCTGGAATGCGATTCCGAGGCAAGACAACAGCAAGGCGGTTTGGCACGTTTCCTTTTAGCCGATGCTTCTGTTCACCTAGTAGTAAAATAGGTACCCGGGAGTTAGACAAGTAGAGGTTTCCTGTCCCCGACAACGGAACACCAGCTGCCACCACCTCGTCCCCCTCCCCCTATTACAGTTACCCTCATCCCATACAATACCCCCTATTACAGTTACCCTCATTCATACAATACCCCCTATTACAGTTACCCTCATCCCATACAATACCCCCCTATTACAGTTACCCTCATTCATACAATACCCCCTATTACAGTTACCCTCATCCCATACAATACCCCCTATTACAGTTACCCTCATTCATACAATACCCCCCTATTACAGTTACCCTCATCCCATACAATACCCCCCTATTACAGTTACCCTCATTCATACAATACCCCCCTATTACAGTTACCCTCATCCCATACAATACCCCCCTATTACAGTTACCCTCATCCCATACAATACCCCTATTACAGTTACCCTCATTCATACAATACCCCCTATTACAGTTACCCTCATTCATACAATACCCCCCTATTACAGTTACCCTCATCCCATACAATACCCCCTATTACAGTTACCCTCATCCCATACAATACCCCCCTATTACAGTTACCCTCATTCATACAATACCCCCCTATTACAGTTACCCTCATCCCATACAATACCCCCCTATTACAGTTACCCTCATCCCATACAATACCCCCTATTACAGTTACCCTCATTCATACAATACCCCCTATTACAGTTACCCTCATTCATACAATACCCCCCTATTACAGTTACCCTCATTCATACAATACCCCCCTATTACAGTTACCCTCATTCATACAATACCCCCCTATTACAGTTACCCTCATTCATACAATACCCCCCTATTACAGTTACCCTCATTCATACAATACCCCCCTATTACAGTTACCCTCATTCATACAATACCCCCCTATTACAGTTACCCTCATTCATACAATACCCCCCTATTACAGTTACCCTCATTCATACAATACCCCCTATTACAGTTATCCCCCCATCCCTACCGGGCCAGGATGGACCGGGCCGCGGGGACACTAAAAATCCCCGAAATCATCTCAAGATAATCTCAAGAAGATCCCATACAATACCCCTCCCCCACCACTCCCGAGTTACGGTGAGTTATGTAGTGAGTCAGGTGATGAGTCACAACATCATCACTACCCACCGCATGAGAGAGAAAACATGGCTTCCCTTGAACATTATACTGTAGAATGTCCCATACTGACTGACCCTGGCTCTCCCCCGGGTTGCTCAACTCTTGTCAATATTACCTGAATGCCACTACGGGCTCACCATAGCCCGTGCTACTTGCAACTTTTTGTTCCAAGTAGCGAATCTTAAACAACAACAACCACCTGAATGCTGGAGCACTCGATGATGTACTGGACTTGCTCCCAAGACTGGTTACGTAATGCATATATTGGTAAGTGCTTCATAAGGCATTCATTTCTATAACAACTATTTTATTCTGTTAAAGTAAGAGAGACGTATGTATGCCAATCAGAATTGTAGTTCACCTTTGTAAACGCACAATAATCACATTATGTGGACAAAAACATACCTCGATCACTGTTTATGTAAGACAGACGCAAATGTTTGTATGTATGTATGTTGATTTGTGTTTGTAAAAACACTACAAACACCTTCTGTGGTTGATTGCTTAATTACTGAACTATGTGATATCTAACAGCTCTCTAACTCTGCCCACGGAGGACATAATTACTGAACTATGTGATATCTAACAGCTGTCTAACCCTGCCCACGGAGGACAAAAGACAATGTATTTACCTGGCTACCACTGTAACTGGCTACGACTGTGGTATAAGAAAAACACAGTTATTTCCTCTCCTCAGCCCCCCCCCCCCCACTACTGCAACTACCAGTCCCATCTTAACCCCGACTGTGAGTCGCGCACAGTAACGCTCAGGATGGAAGGCGTGTGTTGAAGACAGCAATACGAGACTTGCGTGAAGGCCATAGTGGAGGCACAGAGTGCCACCGGCGGCTGGCACAGACACTCAAGTAACACCATAGGCACTGGTGCCAGACTAGACAATACCTGCGGGCTGCGACAAGGGAGTCTCAAGCTAAAATCAAACTACACCCAAGGCGGTGGGTGGTTTGAGCACCGCCTCAACCCTCCCCTCAACCAGGGTAGTTGAATCATTACAAGAGACCTGATGATGTCCGGCCATGGCCAGGAGAGCCTTCAGGAGCTGCCAAGGTCACCTGATACCACCCCACCCCCACCAGTAGCAACAACACCACCCCCACTCAAAGTACAAGTCATGCCAGGCACATCAACTTAAAAGGCCAGATTCGACAAAGAATTTTAACGGTTGGATAGTTGAGTAAACCTGCGAAAGGCTCAACATAGCCATTAGGCAGAGATCAGAGCGCGAGACCTCACTTCCCGGCTGTCACTGTTAGGTGGGCACCAGAGTGCCACGCTCCTCACTAGCTTTCTCTTTCCCCTCGGGGCGGGCGGTAGTGGGGGGGACCCACTGACGGAACCACTCATCACCCCCTCCGCCACCCCTCATTTACCCCTCACCTCCCCACCACCTCCCCCCCGCGACTCCCCTCACAAACGTGGCTGCTGCCTCTCCCAAGACACAATCAGTCCTATCTCTTGTTTATTCCTGAAAATTTGCACATGCATTTCAAATTCTACATTTCTGAATGGTATAACACTTACTGCTTTACTACCGTCAACGCATTATATGAGGACCTGGTCACTGAAGTAACCGCTTTTTATGACAATATTGTAAAATCCACAAGACCCAAAACAGTGAGGAAGGGACAGAGGTGGTTCACTGACTCACGCCTTATGCCCCTGCATGACAGAGTTCTATTCCCAGCTGAGCAGTATAAAACACATAAAACAGCTGACACCCTCAACATATTTCTTAAAGCCAGCCGAGAGTTTAGAGAGCTAAAGTGTATAACCAGCACTGGGAACAGTTTTTGCAAGGCATCAATCATGCTACATCCTCATTCCAAATAAAATTAAAAAGATTTCTCGTCGTAGCAGTCGTCAACTTGATCACCATTCACCTGTAGACTATGCCGACATGCTGCTTCAGCAATATGCAAGCACTGCTAGTATAAGCAGCCTGCCCCTAGATGTACAACACCATCTGGCTAGTACTAAAATGAATCGTAACTTTAATATTGAAATTGCCTGTAGTGAAATAGGGCCTGATGATAACTATAGCATAACCCCATTTGAAATTAAAAATGCACTCAAGAAAGGTAAGGCTACCTCTCCTGGAGAGGATGGCATCACATACAACACCATGAGAGTACTTGCTGAGCTGCCAAATAGCCCTTTGCTAGAATTGTTTAATCAAAGTCTAAGGCAGGGTGTTTTACCTGACCGCTGGACACAGGGACTCATAATACCCATACCCAAGCCTAATTCACAAAAATTTAGACCCATTTCTCTGACGTCGTGCATGTGTAAAGTTCTTGAGAGGATTATCCTCGACAGAGTAATGTTTCAAATCAAGCCCCACCTTGCCCCTAACCTGTATGGTTTCCTTCCTGGAAGAAGCACACAAACTTGCTTTGCTGAATATTTTATCATAGAGGGACCAAGCTCTCAGGCGGCATTTATTGATCTCCAAACTGCTTTTGATACAGCAGAGGAAATATTCTTAGACCAACTAGCCTCTTTTGGAGTTAAGGGAAGACTGTTGACATGGCTCAGGGGTTACCTGAGTAACAGAACCGCCTCAGTCCTTTACAAGGGGGTCAAAAGTAAACATTGTGCCCTCAGTGTTTGAGTGCTTTGGTGCACTCCTTGTGTCTGTAATGGTTGTATTACATACATGTACGATTTTACATGAAATAATTTAACATACGTTTTTAAAACTTGCCCAAACACTTTCCAATTATTTTGCATAATCAACTAAGCAAATGCTCCAACTTTGTCTAAATGATCACAGCGTAACTTGAAAAATAAGAGAATCAAAATTAATTGTAAAATTGAATATTGAAAACTTCAGATTTTCAATTCAGAATAAAAAATATGAACTATCACCAATTGTTTATTTAATGTTATTATTCTCTCAGAATAGCACATGATCTTTATTTTCATCAAATTAAAATATAGGTTTTCAGTACAGTTTACTGTAAAAAAATCGTCAATTGGGCATTTGAAATATGCGGCAAATTTAGACCAAAAAAAAATTATAACTCCAAATGTATAACGTTTCTGAAAAATCCATTCTGAAGTGATTGTAGAACAGATAACTGAGCACACAATATGTCAAAATAGAGAGAATCGGTCAAAAACTGGAATGCAGGCGATGAGTCACAATAACATGGCTGAAGTAAATTGACCAGACCACACACTAGAAGGTGAAAGGACGACGACGACGACGTTTCGTGTCCGTCCTGGACCATTCTCAAGTCGATTGTGAATTCTGAACCATTCTGGAGAATGGTCCAGGATGGACACGAAACGTCGTCGTCGTCCTTTCACCTTCTAGTGTGTGGTCTGGTAAAAAAAAATTGGACTTTCAGAAGCCACTCAAAGTTGAAACTCTAGTTTCAGAGATAATTGAAATTGAAGTTATCAACAATGAATAAAGGTAGTTTTAATTAATTAATTTAATGTATGTCTTAATAAACATTGTTTGGCATTCATACTCGAATATGTGAAAGTTGTAGGTCAATACGGGTGAAATGAAGTCAAGAAAAATAACCCCAAAATAACACAAGATATAGTGATAATTATAATAATTATAATGATTAAGGGGATATATTTAGGAGTATACTTTATATAAGTAAAAAAGCCCTAATATGGTCCCTAATCATCAAAACAACCTAAAGAGACAAAGAAAATAGAGCTGGAAATCAGAGAAAAAATCACCCAAAATAAATTAAAAGTCTCAAGTTTTGCGAGTTGTGACCGATTTATTTCTTGACCAATTTCATTCTATCTTCACATAGTTAGGGAAACATATGCATTCTCCCGGATGTAAAGGTTACAACAAAATCACATAATAAACAAAGGAGAAAAAAAACTAAATTATTAAAAAAAAAAACTAAAAAAATTATTTTTGGGACATTGATGAAAGTAACATATTAACATTGGATAATGTATATATATGATATATAACAAAATAGAGCATATTAACATAGTTATTCATTATTATTTGTGTTATTATGTATTACTCAGCAATGATATAAAGGCACCAACTGCATATCCACTTTGTGGACACTTCTTACTACTATTCTTCTTCTTTGAGCGTCGGACAGGTGCTTGCATCTCTTTTTTTACTTCATAATCCTTCAGTTCCAGTTATTAGGAGTTGTTCTCCTTATCAACAAAACGTTCTTATTTTTTAAGAATTCGTCTAAAATCAATTTTTGAAAATATTTTTGATTAAAGTTTCACGACACTGAAGTCAATAGGTTGGAGATTTGTTTAAAATTTTTAAGTTATTTTTACATAATTCAAATATTTTTCGCCACCAGGCCCCCAACATGGGCGGTAATATGTGCGGTCTAAGGGCTAAACAAGTACAAGACAAAACAAGCTTATACCAAACAGGTGTTATACCAGGTAGTTGACCAGACCACACACTAGAAATTGAAGGGACGACGACGTTTCGGTCCGTCCTGGACCATTCTCGTCCCTTCAATTTCTAGTGTGTGGTCTGGTCAACATACTTCAGCCACGTTATTGTGACTCATCGCC
Source organism: Procambarus clarkii (assembly GCF_020424385.1). NCBI lineage: Eukaryota > Metazoa > Arthropoda > Malacostraca > Decapoda > Cambaridae > Procambarus > Procambarus clarkii. The sequence goes on from NW_025572088.1 coordinate 106,568, forward strand.
TGCTTATACCAGGTATATGTGTAACGCTGCTGGATATACTTATATTTGGTAGTTGTAATACTGTCCGTCGACTTGCATCAAGCAAATGTAACGTTCTCAGTCTACACTTACACCGTGGTAGTGGTGTAATGATCACTTCGTAAATAATTCCCTTGTTACCGAAACCATGAGATCATTGGCGCCTTGTCAACACAAATATTAACTTTACCTTTTAATTATGTGTACCATCTCGACACATCTAGCCAACAGGAGGAGAATAAAGTCTGTTGCCCATCCCACAACTGGGATTATTCATAGAGGTTGGAATACTCTTAGTCTGTCTTCTATCCTTTAGTCAGATAAGGGGCTTCAAAAGGAATGATTAACTGCCCTTTTGGGTCGTCGAGGCATTCAGTCCCATCCCAAAAAGCTAGTGGTACAAAGGGAAAGGAACTATGAGGAGAAAGCGCCAAGCCATCATGACTACACACATATATATATATATATATATTATATATATATATATATATATATATATATATATATATATATATATATATATATATATATATATATATATATATATATATATATATATATATATATATATATATATATATGTGTGTGTATATCACGAAAATAAACACGTGATTAAGAATGTGACAATGTCAGACCACGGAGGAAAAATGAAACAGGAAATTTCCTTAAGTACTTTCGTATATTAAATACATCTTCAGAAGGACCTTCTGAAGATGTATTTAATATACGAAAGTACTTAAGGAAATTTCCTGTTTCATTTTTCCTCCGTGGTCTGACATTGTCATATATATATATATATATATATATATATATATATATATATATATATATATATATATATATATATATATATATATATATATATATATTATTTAGTTATTTATATATATACAAGAGGTGTTACATTCTCGTACAGCCACTAGAACGCGTAGTGTTTCGGGCAAATATAGCACTATATAGCAAATATAGCATACAGCACTTTGAAGGGATCAGGAAACGGATTTATTAGAGAAAAGGAGAGGGATTTGAAGCATTTTTAAGGAGAGAAAATGTTCAGGGTTGTCAGGAAAACACTGTACCACCAGGAAGTGTAATATCCACCAAATAAACGACCTTCCAAGACCACTGACCTTGAACGACCACCATGACGAAGGTCGTAAAGACTGGGAGCCCATCATCCCTACACATCTTGAGCCCTGGGAGTAGCACCAGACCAGGGGCGATTCACGAAAGCACTTACGCAAGCACTTACGAGCCTGTACATCTTTTCACAACGTTTGGCAATTGTTTACAACTGTTAAACAGTTAATGAGCTCCGAAGCACCAGGAGGCTGTTTATAACAATAACAACAGTTGATTGCGAAGTTTTCATGCTTGTAAACTATTTAATAAATGTAACCAAAGCCGTCAAAGATTGAGGAAAGATGTACACGTTCGTAAGTGCTTGCGTAACTGCTTCGTGAATCTGGCTCCAGGCAGGTGGAGTGTTTCCAATTGACAGCCTGGGCAGGTGCGAGGAAGGCTGCGTGTTTACACCACCAGGACACGGGGGAGTGACGCGGGTGAAGCCATACCTCCCACCTGCGCTAAGTGTAAACTAAACAACCTTAACAGCTTCGCATCTCAATTTCATTGCAATCTAGTACGGACACTGAATATAATTGGCTTAACAGCAATTCACCCAACGCCTCTGATGTTAATGTCTGAGCGTGGTGATACATGCGGACTAACGTGTCCTCGACTCAAGTCCGTTCCATCCAGCGGTCGACCCCACAGACGCATTCATAAATTTTAACATGCTGTTCATTCAAAACGGGAATTTTCTCATATATATAACTTAATATTATAATATATTAGCATTTTGTGTATATATAGGCATAGGATAGGCATAGGTTAGGTGTTTAGGTTCTGTTGGCGATTATTTGTATTTGTAGTACGTGGGTGAAGCATGACAGTATGGTCACTCACAGAATGAGTCACTATGTCATTAACAATTAAATAACTAATTGTTTCATTACCACTATTTTACTGATTTTTTATTTTTCAAATTTTAATATAATTTTCACCAACAGTAAAACTTAAAAAAATATTAACATGATTCATTGCATATTTTATACCATTGCAAGCGAGCCTTGCAATGTTGCAAATGAAGATTGAACAATTGATTGATACAGCTGGGTGATTGCTTGTCATTGCATTTGCAACCTATTACCTGGTGATCAAACGTTTCTTGTGGCACGTGTGTCGTGTTGTCTGCTTGTAAAACGTTCAATGGTGCGTGTCGAATTGTCAGCTGGTTGATTGTTTATTTACATTTGGGCTCGTGTTTACAGATCAAACGTTTGCTGTTGTCTGATGTCTCATGTCACCTGATCAAACGTTTGCTGTTGTCTGATGTCTCATGTCACCTGATCAAACGTTTGCTGTTGTCTGATGTCTCATGTCACCTGATCAAACGTTTGCTGTTGTCTGATGTTTGTCTCATGTCACTTGATCAAACGTTTGCTGTTGTCTGATGGATGTCTCATGTCACCTGATCAGGTTAGTTCCACGTAGAGTGTCTAGTAGGCGATGAGTCACAATAACGTGGCTAAAGTAAGTTGACCAGACCACACACTAGAAGGTGAAGGGACGACGACGTTTCGGTCCGTCCTGGACCATTCTCAAGTCGATAGTGATGAGGAAGTAGATGCAGGCAATAAATAGGTCCAGGACGGACCGAAACGTCGTCGTCCCTTCACCTTCTAGTGTGTGGTCTGGTCAACAGTGTCTAGTATGTTGTATATGTATGTATATCCATACATACATATACATATCTCCGTGGTGCAGTGGTAAGACTGCAGTGATTGCAGTGTCCGTGGTGCAGTGGTAAGACACTCGCCTGGCGCTCCGCGAGCGCTATGTCATGGGTTCGTATCCTGGCCGGGGAGGATTTACTGGGCGCAATTCCTTAACTGTAGCCTCTGTTTAACGCAACAGTAAAATGTGTACTTGGATGAAAAAACGATTCTTCGCGGCAGGGGATCGTATTCCAGGGACCGTAGGATTAAGGACTTGCCCGAAACGCTACGCGTACTAGTGGCTGTACAAGAATGTAACAACTCTTGTATATATCTCAAAAAAAAAAAAAAAATATATATATATATCCATACATACATATACACACAGACATGCATACATATACACCTACATACTCAGTTTTCCAATTATGGGGGAAGGATATCTGGTCAGTATCTCATCTGGGGATTATATACTGTGGGGCGGGGTTTTCATCCAGAGAATCGAGGCTCTTGGGCCACCAGCTGTGGGAGCGGGGCGTCTCATCTTGGAGCAATCTTTCTAACATTGGGTCCTCTAACATTTCGATGGTGTTCCACACCCTGATGGCTTGGTCTCTCTCTACCCATGTTAGACTGTGAGGGGGGGTCAGGTGGGGTGAGGGGGGTCAGGAGGGGTGAGGGGCTCAGGAGGGGTGAGGGGGCTCAGGAGGGGTGAGGGGGCTCAGGAGGGGTGAGGGGGCTCAGGAGGGGTGAAGGGGGGCAGGAGGGGTGAGGGGGGTGATAGGCTGTGAGGCCACAGTGAAAATGTGATGGGGGGGGGTGGCAGGAGGGGATGTGGCAGGAGGGGAGGATGGGTACAGAGGGGTGGTGGTGCGGCAGTAGGGAGGGGAAGGAGCAGGTGAGAGGGGGGGGGGGGGGGGACGGCGACGGTCGTTGCCCCCAGAGTCAGGTGGGGGCACGAGGGGGGGGGGGGGCAACTTTCACTTATGGCGACTCTGCCTCTGGGTCAAGGCAGCCTCACCCCCCCCCACCTCACCCCTCACCCGCTACTCACTACTCCAACTCCTGTGCTGCCTCCCCCCCCCCCTCCCATCTTGCTCTTATCCTCAACTCCAGGCCCAGAGTCCCCCCCACCCACCCCCCCACTTCATTCAACAGTCCCTCCTCCAGTCCCTACCCCCTTCCGACCTGTGTTCCCTCCCCCCGACCTGTGTCCCCCCCCCCGACCTGTGTTCCCTCCCCCCGACATGTGTTCCCTCCCCCCGACATGTGTTCCCTCCCCCCGACCTGTGTTGCCTCCCCCCCGACCTGTGTTCCCTCCCCCCGACCTGTGTTCCCTCCCCGATCTGTGTTGCCTCCCCCCCCCCGACCTGTGTTGCCTCCCCCCCCGACCTGTGTTGCCTCCCCCCGACCCTTGTTGCCTCCCCCCCGACCTGTGTTCCCTCCCCCCGACCTGTGTTGCCTCCCCCCCCGACCTGTGTTCCCTCCCCCCGACCTGTGTTTCCCCCCCCGACCTGTGTCCCCCCCCTCCCTCCCCCTTCCCTCTTGCTCTTATCCTCAACTCCAGGCCCGGAGTCCCCCCCACCTCCCACCCCCCACTTCATTCAACAGTCCCTCCCCCCTTCCGACCTGTGTTCCCTCCCCCCGACCTGTGTTCCCTCCCTCCAGGACACCTGTGTTCCCTCCCCCCAGGACACCTGTGTTCCCTCCCCCCAGGACACCTGTGTTCCCTCCCCCCCCGACCTGTGTTCTCTCCCCCCGACCTGTGTTCCCTCCCCCCCGACCTGTGTTCCCTTCCCCCGACCTGTGTTCCCTCCCCCCCGACCTGTGTTCCCTCCCCCCCGACCTGTGTTCCCTCCCCCCCCGACCTGTGTTCCCTCCCCCCCCCGACCTGTGTTCCCTCCCCTCCCGACCTGTGTTTCCTCCCCCCCCCCGACCTGTGTTCCCTCCCCCCCCGACCTGTGTTACCTCCCCCCCGACCTGTGTTCCCTCCCCCGACCTCTATTCCCTCTCCCCCGACCTGTGTTCCCTCCCCCCCGACCTGTGTTCCCTCCCCCCCGACCTGTGTTCCCTCCCCCCCCGACCTGTGTTCCCTCCCCCCCGACCTGTGATCCCTCACCCCCGACCTGTGTTCCCTCCCCCCCCGACCTGTGTTCCCTCCCCCCCCGACCTGTGTTCCCTCCCCCCCACGACCTGTGTTCCCTCCCCCCCCCGACCTGTGTTCCCTCCCCCCGACCTGTGTTCCCACCCCCTCGACCTGTGTTCCCTCCCCACCCAACCTGTGTTCCCTCCCCCCCGACCTGTGTTCCCTCCCCCCCGACCTGTGTTCCCTCCCCTCCCTCCGGGATACCTGTGTTCCCTCCCCCCCTATCTGTGTTCTCCCCCCCGCCCTTTTTTTCATTCCCCCCCGACCTGTATTCCCTCCCCCTCCCGACCTGTGTTCCCTCCCCCCCGACCTGTGTTCCCTTCCCCCCGACCTGTGTTCCCTCCCCCCCGACCTGTGTTCCCTGCCCCCCGACTTGTGTTCCCTCCCCCCCCGACCTGTGTTCCCTCCCCCCCGACCTGTGTTCCCTCCCTCCTGGACCTGTGTTCCCTCCCCCCCGACCTGTGTTCCCACCCCCTCGACCTGTGTTCCCTCCCCCCCTACCTGTGTTCCCTCCCCCCCGACCTGTGTTCCCTCCCCCCCGACCTGTGTTCCCTCCCCCCCGACCTGTGTTCCCTCCCCCCCGACCTGTGTTCCCTCCCCCCCCCCCGACCTGTGTTCCGTCCCCCCCTCCGACCTGTGTTCCCTCCCCCTCCCTCCAGTACACCTGTGTTCCCTCCCCCCCCGACCTGTGTTCCCTCCCCCCCGACCTGTGTTCCCTCCCCCCCGACCTGTGTTCCCCCCCCCGACCTGTGTTCCCTCCCCCCCGACCTGTGTTCCCTCCCCCCGACCTGTGTTCCCTCCCCCCTCGACCTGTGTTCCCTCCCCCCCGACCTGTGTTCCCTCCACCCCCGACTTGTGTTCCCTTCCCCCCCGACCTGTGTTCCCTCCCCCCCGACCTGTGTTCCCTCCACCCCCGACTTGTGTTCCCTTCCCCCCCGACCTGTGTTCCCTCCCCCCCCGACCTGTGTTCCCTCCCCCCCCGACCTGTGTTCCTTCCCCCCCGACCTGTGTTCCTTCCCCCCCGACCTGTGTTCCCTCCCCCCCCGACCTGTGTTCCTTCCCCCCCGACCTGTGTTCCTTCCCCCCCGACCTGTGTTCCTTCCCCCCCGACCTGTGTTCCTTCCCCCCGACCTGTGTTCCCTCCCCCCCCGACCTGTGTTCCTTCCCCCCCGACCTGTGTTCCTTCCCCCCCGACCTGTGTTCCCTCCCCCCCGACCTGTGTTCCTTCCCCCCCGACCTGTGTTCCCTCCCCCCGACCTGTGTTCCTTCCCCCCCGACCTGTGTTCCTTCCCCCCCGACCTGTGTTCCCTCCCCACCCGACCTGTGTTCCTCATGACAAGGCTTGACTCATGTACTATATAAATATTAAATAAAAGTAAACAAAACACCTTTACGGTGTTACACTGCTATCACGGGGGAGGATACTGCTTGACAGTCTTTATGAGAGTCTCCAACTGCTGGACACCTTTTTTGACCAGAAGAGTAGCAAAAAAGCAGAGTGGCCATCAACAAGAGTGTTGATGGCTTCAGGCTGGTTATTGCAAGATTCAGGAACTCTTAAAGTTCTTCTAAGGTCGTTAGTTGCTTCACATTTCAGGAGATAGTGAAGTAATGGCTTTTCTGTGACAGTTTGGCAGAAGACGCATTCCTTCTTGAAGGGAATGATGCAGAAGATTGGGTTCACCAATCTTCCAGTCACATCTGTAACCTAGACGTAGTCTACATAACCTAACTGCTATTTCCCTGTGGATTCCTTTTGGGATATTTAACCTGTCTAACTTGCTGGCCTGAAGATACCATATTGTAGAGGGCGAACCTTCTGCTACTCTCTGGTGTAGCTGGGCTGTGTTGAGGTGTCAGAGGTTTATAGTGATGATGTTTATATACTCTAGGCTGGGTTTACACTTAAGTGAGGTGTAGCTCTTTATATACCCCGCCCACGAGCCTTGTTGTACCTGTGGCGTTATATAGTAATTATTCTGAAGATCAAATTCCTGGTCGAATCTGGCCACAAAGTTGTGGATGGAGGTGGCTTCCACACCTTCCTCCTTCAGTCCATTCCCCGTGTTGACCTCCCGTGTAGAGCACCACCAGTATTATACACTGCTGCCACTCATTGGTGCTTCCAGGTTACAACTATGAGAGAGAGAGAGAGAGAGAGAGAGAGAGAGAGAGAGAGAGAGAGAGAGAGAGAGAGAGAGAGAGAGAGAGAGAGAGAGAGAGAGAGAGAGAGAGAGAGAGAGAGAGGGGGAGGAGGTGGAGGAGGAGGTGCAGGAGGAGGTGCAGGAGGAGGAGGAGGAGGAGGAGGAGGAGGAGGAGGAGGAGGAGGAGGAGGGAGGAGGAGGAGGAGACTGGCACCACCACCACTGACGCACCACCACCACTGGCACCACCACCACTGACGCACCACCACCACTGGACGCACCACCACCACCACTGACGCACCACCACCACCAGGGACGCACCACCACCAGCACTGACGCACCACCACCACTGGCACCACCACCACTGACGCACCACCACCACTGGCACCACCACCACTAGGGACGCACCACCACCACTGGCACGCACCACCACCACCAGGCACCACCACCACCACCACTGGCACCACCACCACTGACGCACCACCACCACCACTGGCACCACCACCACTGACGCACCACCACCACCACTGGGACGCACCACCACACGCAGGGACGCACCACCACCACCACCAGGGACGCACCACCACCACCACTGGCACCACCACCACCACCACCACCACGCACCACCACCACCACCAGGGACGCACCACCACCACCAGGGACGCACCACCACCACTGACGCACCACCACCACCACCACCACCACCACCAGGGACGCACCACCACCACCACCAGGGACGCACCACCACCACTGACGCACCACCACCACCAGGGACGCACCACCACCACACCACCACCACCACTGACGCACCACCACCAGGGACGCACCACCACCACCAGGGACGCACCACCACCACCACCACCACTGACGCACCACCACCACTGACGCACCACCACCACACGCACCACCACCACTGACCACCACCACCACCACCACCACCACCAGGACGCACCACCACCACCACCACCACCACCACGCACCACCACCACCACTGACGCACCACCACCACCACCACCACCACCACCACCACCACCACCAGGGACGCACCACCACCACCACCACCACCACCACTGGCACCACCACCACTGACGCACCACCACCACCACCACCACCACGCACCACCACCACCAGGGACGCACCACCACCACTGACGCACCACCACCACAGGGACGCACCACCACCACTGGCACCACCACCAGGGACGCACCACCACCACTGACGCACCACCACCAGGGACGCACCACCACCACAGGGACGCACCACCACCAGGGACGCACCACCACCACAGGGACGCACCACCACCACCAGGGACGCACCACCACCACTGACGCACCACCACCACCACTGGCACCACCACCAGGGACGCACCACCACCACGCAGGGACGCACCACCACCAGGGACGCACCACCACCACTGGCACCACCACCACTGACGCACCACCACCACTGACGCACCACCACCACAGGGACACCACCACCACTGACGCACCACCACCACTGGCACCACCACCACCAGGGACGCACCACCACCACCAGCAGGGACGCACCACCACCAGCACGCACCACCACCACTGACCACCACCACCACTGGCACCGCACCACCACCACCACCACCAGGGACGCACCACCACCACCACGCACCACCACCACCACCACCACCAGGGACGCACCACCACCAGCAGGGACGCACCACCACCACCAGGCACCACCACCACTGACGCACCACCACCACTGACGCACCACCACCACTGACGCACCACCACCACTGACGCACCACCACCACTGGCACCACCACCACTGACGCACCACCACCACTGACGCACCACCACCAGGGACGCACCACCACCACAGGGACGCACCACCACCACAGGGACGCACCACCACCACCAGGGACGCACCACCACCACTGGCACCACCACCACTGACGCACCACCACCACTGACGCACCACCACCACTGACGCACCACCACCACTGGCACCACCACCACTGACGCACCACCACCACTGACGCACCACCACCACTGACGCACCACCACCACTGGCACCACCACCACTGACGCACCACCACCACTGACGCACCACCACCACCACGATGAACCAGCAAGACTCGACCTAGTATTCACTCTGAACGACTCCGACATAAGGGAAATCGGTCTTGAAGCCCCCGTGGGTATGAGTGATCACAGTGTACTGTTGTTTGAGTATCTGGTCGAAGAAGGGTTAATGTACTCAAGGAAGGGACCAGAAAGCAAAAGGCCAGCATTCAGGAAAGGAAACTATGAGGAGATGAGAAAATTCCTAACTGATATAGCTTGGGAAACAGAGCTCAGAGGAAAGACGGTTCAAGACATGATGGACTACATCACACAGAAGTGTAAAGAGGCAGCAGACAAATTCGTCCCAGTCCAAAAGGAAAAAAATGAAATGCAAATAAGAAACCCATGGTTTAACCAGAGATGTAGGCTAGCAAAGCAACTAAGTTAAAGGGCGTGGAGAAACTATAGAAACCACAGAACACGAGAGAGCAGAGAAAGATACCAGAGTGCCAGGAAGGAATATGTGAGGTTGAGAAGAGAGGTAGAGAGGCAATATGAAAAGACAGAGAGGAAGGCAAAGACTCAACCCAAACTGCTGCATAGCCACATCAGGCGGAAAACAACAGTGAAGGAACAGGTAATGAAACTGAGGATAGGGGCAGATAGATTCATTACAAATGACAAGGAAGTGTGCGAGGGATTCGATAAGAAATTCCAGGAGGTCGTGACGTCAAAGCAAGGAGAAGTCCAAAGATAAGAGAGAGAATATCAAACCAAACACCACTAGATGAGTTTGTGATTACCAGTGGGGAGGTGAGGAAGCATCTGCTAGAGTTGGATGTGACAAAGGCTATAGGCCCGGATGTAATCTCACCATGGATACTAAAGGAAGGAGCAGAAGCTCTGTGCCTGCCACTCTCCATAGTGTACAACAAATCACTGGTAACAGGTGAACTGCCAAAAATTTGGAAGATGGCCAATGGAATCCCAATATACGAGAAGGGTGATAGGCTGGAGGCACTGAACTACAGGCCGGTGTCCCTAACTTGCATACTATGCAAGATGATGGAGAAGATTGTGCGAAAAAAGCTAGTGGTCTGGAGCGAAAGAACTGTGTAACACAACATCAACATGGGTTCAGAGATGGCAAATCATGCCTAACAGGTTTAATTGAGTTCTATGACCAGGCAACAAAAATTAGGCAAGAGATCGAGAGAGGGCTGGGCAGACTGCATATTTCTGGACTGCCAGAAAGCCTTTGACACAGTACCACATACGAGATTAGTGCACAAACTGGAGATGCAGGCAGGAGTGAAAGGGAAGGTACTCCACTGGATATGAGAGTACCTAAGCAACAGGACACATCGAGTCACTGTGATAGGTGAGGTCTCGGAGTAGTGGGGAGTCGCCAGTGGAGTCCCACAGAGATCAGTCCTTGGACCTATGCTCTTTCTGATATACGTAAATGATGTCATAGATGGTATAGACTCGTTCCTCTCAATGTTTGATGATGCCAAAATTATGAGGAGGATCAAGACAGAGAAAGATAGTATGAGGCTAAAAGATGTCCTAGACAAACTGAAGGAATGGTCCAATAAATGGCTACTAAAGTTCAACCCAAGTAAATGTAAGGTAGTGAAACTAGGAAGAGGAAATAGGAGCCCAGACACCGGATACCGAATGGGAGATGAAGTCCTTCACGAAACGGACAGAAAGATCTAGGAGTTGATATCACGCCAAACCTCTCTCCTAATCCCCACATCAAAGGAATAACATCAGCGGCATATGCGAGGCTGGCTAACATCAGAACTGCTGTCAGAAACTTGTGTAAGGAATCCTTCAGAACCTTGTATACCACATATGTGAGGCCAATTCTGGAGTATGCAGCCCCAGCATGGAGCCCGTACCTTGTCAAGCATAGACGAAGCTGGAAAAAGTTCAGAGGTATGCCACAGGCTAATCCCAGAACTAGCCATTAGTTATGAGGAAAGGCTGCGTGAACTGCACCTCACGTCGCTGGAAGACAGAAGAGCTCGGAGAGACATGATCACCACATACAAAATTCTCAGGGAATTGACAGGGTAGACAAGGATGGATTATTTAAGACGGGTGGTACACGCACAAGGGGAGCACTGGTGGAAGCTGAGTACCCAAATGAGCCACAGAGACGTTAGAAAGAACTTTTTCAGTGTCAGAGTAGTTAGTAAATGGAATGCATTAGGAAGTGATGTGGTGGAAGCTGACTCCATATACAGTTTAAAATGTAGATATGACAGAGCCCAGTAGGCTCAGGAATCTGTACATCAGTTGATTGACGATTGAGAGGCGGGACCAAAGAGCCAGAGCTCAACCCCCGCAACCACAACAAGGTGAGTACTGGTGCACCACCAACACCACTCTCGCACCACGGACCCCGCCCCCCTAAACTGAACAAATCTGATCATAGTGGATGAGAGGAGAAATAGGGGTTTCAACTGCTATATATTATGTCGAGTAAAGTTTCACGGAGCACAGCTAGGAAGAGGAAGTCACTAAGGAAGACAAGCAAAAAAAAATATGTTAACTAATATTAATTGAGTAAGAGAGGTACAGGTGGGTGGGACACACAGCACCAGGACATTGTGACGAACTCATATAAAGTTCAAACAACACATTCAAGTCATGGTTTGTTCTACCTAAACTCTCAATTGGTGATGACACACACACACACTCACACACACACACTCACACACACACACACACACACACACACACACACACACACACACACACACACACACACACACACACACACACACACACACAGTGGTTGACAAATGGAATACATTAGGCAGTGATGTGGTGGAGTCTGACTCTATACACAGTTTCAAGTGTAGATATGATAGAGCCCAGTAGGCTCAGGAACCTGTACACCTGTTGATTGACGGTTGAGAGGCGGGACCCCAGAGCTCAACCCCCGCAAGCACAATTAGGTGAGTACACACACACACACACAGTGCCAGGAGAGAATAATGACACAGGCTACAGAAGCTAAACAGATTTTGGGAGAAGGAAATTGAGAGAATGAACTTGGGAGGACAAAATACAAGAGCTAAATGCAAAATGGGAATAGAGAGAAAATTGGTAGACAACTTGAGCAAACCAAACCTGAGGGTCCTCGTAGCCTGGTGGATAGCGCGCAGGACTCGTAATTCTGTGGCGCGGGTTCGATTCCCGCACGAGGCAGAAACAAATGGGCAAAGTTTCTTTCACCCTGAATGCCCCTGTTACCTAGCAGTAAATAGGTACCAGGGTGTTAGTCAGCTGTCACGGGCTGCTTCCTGGTGGTGGAGGCCTGGTCGAGGACCGGGCCGCGGGGACACTAAAGCCCCGAAGTCATCTCAAGATAACCTCAAGAACAGTGTCACTGGCCCCCACGTGTTCCACCCAACAGCAATAATGTACTGGATGATGAATGTAGCCCTTCAAATAACAAATTGACAGTCAATGAAAGAATAGGCTAGGAAGATAATCTAAAGGAAGAGAACGATAATCATTTAGGGACTTCCTGAGACAGAAACAATGTCAATCCATATGCAGTTGGAGAGAGAATGTGTTGCAGAGCTCTTGAGAGAGCTACATCTTCAAGAGGCCGAAAGTGTAGAAGTGTACAGATTGGGGTCATATACTGTGTCTTGAGGAAACAGGAAACCAGACCACTGAAACTGATATTTACGAATGAAGCAGCTCCAAGAATCCAAGAATCCAAGATGAACTGAAAAAAAAGAGATTTCAGAACAATAAGGGTATTCTGAGGGTCTACTTGGAAAAGTAGACCATCCAAATCCTAAATCAGTCCCATCCCAAATCCTTATCCTGACCTCTTCCAAGTGCTATATAGTCGTAATGACTTGGCGCTTTCCCCCTGATAGCTCCCTCCCTTGGAAAATGACATGTGCAAAGAGTAAATTAAAACAAAGATAGAACAAAGAAAGGGGGAGGACAGAGAGAAGGAATGAAGAGAGGAGAGAGGACAGAAAGCAGGAATATGAGAGATACAAGAGACAGGGAACCCCCACCAGGTAAAGCAAGAACAACACCCACACAGAAGTGACACAGTACAAGGACAAATGAGTGGCAACATAACGAATGAACAGCCAGAACCCCAGGCACAAAGATTCAGCGCCCAGGGCTCACAAATAACAACAAATCAGAACATCTACAGATTCTTCCCCAGACCGACACATGCCACAGTCCAACATTCCCCCCCCCCCCATCCAAGTAACACCAAGCCCCCTCAACCATCAATGGAAATCCACTGTCCATCAATTACCACCCACTGATCATAAATCTCCCCCCATACTTTCTCTCACATTTCCCATTGGAACTCCCATAGACATCCACCCCATGCTCACTACCACATCCCAAACCCATCTCATAACTAACCTAAAACCCATACCAAGGCCATACCAATTGACCATTCAGAGGACAGGACAACAATGAAGACCCTGAAACTCTGGTACACTAATGCTGAAGGACTATCAAATAAACCAGATAAACTCAAAGGACTGAGTAAAGAGACCGTGATGTAATAACATTAGTAGAGACCAAACTAACTGGTATAATTTTCAATGCAATATTCCCAAGGGAATACCAGATAAAGAGAAGTGAAAGATGCCAGAGTGGAAGAGGTGTGACACTGCTGGTAAAAATAACCATGATTTTTAACGGAGTTCCATTGGAGGTGGCAAGCAAGCAACTATAGGGGACAGCATTGTGGGAATCATGTCAATTGAGGGTGAGAAAGTTGTTGTGGCTGTAATTTACATCCCTCCAGAGAACCGCAGAAGACCGAGTAAGAATATGAAATTATGAAGAGAGCATGCTTGAATATCCTCCACGGGGAGGAAGCTACAACCTCCTTGTATCCTTGGAAGAAGAGTGGAAGTATTCTCCCTGAAAGAATAATGAATGCAAGTCTCCTAGTAATGGGAGACTTCAATCATTGCGAAATCTACTGGGAAACAAAGGACCCAAGAGGAGATGAGACATGGAGAGCAAAGATTGTTGAAGTAGTAGAGAGAAACTTTCTGATGCAACATGTCAGAGAGGAAACAAGGAGAAGGGGCGGTGAGCAACCAGCTAGGCTAGACCTGTCCATTGGGATGGACATTGAAAACATTGACCATGATGTGCCAATAGGAGCCAATGACCACTGTTTTAGTCTTTGAATACATAGTAATAATGAAGACCAAAAAAAAGATGTAACAGGAGGAGAGTGTGAGGCTAGCATACAGGAGAGGGAAATACCAAAAGGTCAGAGAATTCCTACAGGGGACAGAATGAGGAAGAGAATCAGGGGAAAATCACCAAAGGACATGATGGACTATGTCACAAACAAACTCAAGGAAGTTGAAGAAAGATTTATACCATCACTAAGGGTTCAGGGAAGCAAGACGACCATTAGCTCATGGTTCAACAGGTAATGTCTGGAAGCAAAAAGCAGCAGCAAAAGGACATGGAAGAAATATCGTCAACACAGAAAAAGAAGGAAATCACAATGTATACAAAGAGGCCAGAAATGAGTACACAGAAACTAGGAGAATGGCACAGAAATTGTAAGAGAATGACAATGCATACATGGGGTCAATTCCAGCCAAAACTGTTCAACAGTCTTATCAGGAGAACGATGACTGTGAACGATCAGGTAATCAGACTTGACAAAAGTCAAGAAGAATACACGGAAAATTATAAGAAGGCATGCGCGGAACTTAACGAAAGCTTTCACCGAGTATTTAAGCTGGAGCCCAATTTGCCACTAGAGCTTAGAGCCCAAACCGAACGAGTAATTCCACAGGAAAGCGTCCCTGATAACAGTGACACCAGAAGAAGTAAAGAAGCAACTACTGGAACTGGATGTGACAAAAGCCGCGGGACCAGACAAAATATCGCCATGGGTACTAAAAGAGGCAACTGAAGCATTGTGCAACCCACTTGCTATAATATTTAATTCTTCACTAGAAACGGGAGCACTTCCTACCTGCTGGAAAATGGCTAATGTGCTGCCCCTCTTAAAGAAAGGGAAAGAAGGAAACTTAAACTACAGACCCGTGTCACTATGACGTATCCCCTGCAAGGTGCTAGAGAGACCGATCTGAAGCAGGTTAGTACAATATTGAGAACAAATAAATTTGGTCTTGCGGCACCAGCACGGTTTTAGTTAAAGAAAATTCTGCTTGACAAACTTGCTGGAGATGTACAACAAGATGACAGAGAAGAGAGAGAAGGATGGGGAGACTGCATATTCTTCGACTGTCAGAAAGCATTTGATATGGTCCTGCATGACAGACTCCTGCTCAAACTAGAGACGCAGGCTGGTGTATCTGGAAGTGTCCTATGGTGGGGTCAGAGAGTATCTCTCAGGAAGGAAGCAGAGGGATACAGTGAGAGCAGAGACACCAGGAGTGGAGAGACTAGAGGCGCTAAACATGGTAAACAAGAAGACATAAGAAAGAGAGGTGATGTTACAACAGGGATTACGACGCACCTCCGCATAACGTCGGGGGGATCAATTAATATTCTGCGTCCGTAAATATTTAAATAATTACGAGATTTTGAAATGATCGCATCCGGGTGGCGCAGCGTACCTCACGAGACGCAGTGTACCTCACGAGACGCAGTGTACCTCACGAGAGACACAGTGTACCTCACGAGAGACATAGTGTACCCCACAAGAGACATAGTGTACCTCACAAGACACAGTGTACCTCACAAGACACAGTGTACCACCTCACAAGAGACACAGTGTACCTCACAAGACACAGTGTACCCCACAAGACACAGTGTACCCCACAAGACACAGTGTACCTCACAAGAGACACAGTGTACCTCACAAGACACAGTGTACCTCACAAGACAGTGTACCTCATAAAAAACACAGTGTACCTCATGCTACGATGTGTACCTCACAAGAGACGCAGAAGGGAAACAGGTAAGAGACATGAGAGTACCATGTTACTTTAGGACTACCATGTTATAAGAAAGAGGGGAAGAGAACGTCTACATTTTTGACGCAATCATAACCACGGTAAAATCCGCGGGTAGTTTAGGGGAAACTAAAGACATTGCAACACTGACGCTCCCAGGAAAGTCCACTACGGGCTCACCATAGCCCGTGCTTCTTGGAACGTTTTGTTCCAGGTAGCGAATCTTAAACAACAACTCCCTGGACCTATTTTGTGTCGGCTCCGGTGAGTCTGGAGGGATGGCTTTGGACGCTCTGGGTTTAACCCGACCTCTTAAAAATAACGTCACTTTTGGCTCGTATGCGCGCTATGGCCAAAATTTGGACGTAATTTGAAATGAAATCGACTCACAAAAGTGACGTACTGTTCCGTTTTCTGTTTGAGTCGTCTGGCTTACTCGGTAAGGTTAGAAGAGGAAACTTTCAATTAACGTTTTTCATAACGTTTTGAAACTTTATGAGAATTTCCTGCCCACCTAACCTATCAGAGGACCCTTAACTTACTGTTGTTGAAAAAAAAATCCCAAATTTATTTTCATTTTCAAATTACGTCCACTTTCGGCCATACGGACAAACGGCCAAAAGCGACGTTATTTTTAAGAGGACAGGTTGCTGGGTTAGGTTAAACTGCCGCATTTGTGACGGCGGGGAATCGAGAGATGAGGCTGGCTGATCACAGATGACTGGAGTGTTGATAACTCCAGGCGCTCAGGCTTCAGACGACTAGGTAACAGCGCATCATAACAATTATGTATAGGTGATAAGTCCCACCAGTAATGTATAATGACTTACTGTAAATATATAGCTCTTGAAATAGGGTATTATCTGTAACTAGCTAACATTGTAATTATAGGGTGTGGAGGACAGATGAAATTGTTAATGTAATAATCTCCGTTGAGGTCTGATAAAGAACTTTTGCGCCCTCTGTAAACCTTTTTGCGCTACAGCTCACAGGATAAGTATGGGGTGCACAATAAACTAGCCCGCCTCCGGCGGCAACAACACAAAAAAAATATAACGGGAGGACCTTAGGTGATAATATCGAGTGAGAACCAACCCTCCACAACACAACACAACACATGAGGACGACATAAACAAAACGACAACTATTACTGAAATAGAATGAGCAGCTGCAAGCATAAATAGAACTCGTATTACTTACATAGTCTGCCCGGCTTGGTGCCTGGTTACGATGATTACTTATCATACGAGACGTGAACCAATCAATGCCAGCCATATTGGGAGAAATGGGAACACAACACAGGGAAAGCTAAACTAATGGAAGCAGCAACTAAGGATAAGAATGAATGGAATTAACACTCGACCTGATGATAAGCCATCTGAACGAGCCAGACATAAGGTACATCAGCATTGTGTGATGATATGTGAATATCTAGTGGGCGTAGTAGAGACCTGGGGCCAGATTCACGAAAGCAGTTACGCAAGAAATTACGAACCTGTACATCTTTTCTCAATCTTTGGCGGCTTTGTTTCTAGTTATTAAACAGTTAATGAGCCCCGAAGCACCAGGAGGCTGTTTATAACAATAACAACAGTTCATTGAGAAGTTTTCATGCTTGTAAACTGTTTAACAAATGTAACCAAACCCGTCAAAGATTGAGGAAAGATGTACACGTTCGTAATTTCTTGCGTAACTGCTTTCGTGAATGGAGGGCCTCATCAACAACACCACGAGAAACAGTACTCGCAGGGGACGACATCAACGATGCCAGGGGACGACATCAACGATGCCAGGGGACGACATCAACGATGCCAGGGGACGACATCAACGATGCCAGGGGACGACATCAACGATGCCAGGGGACGACATCAACGATGCCAGGGGACGACATCAACGATGCCAGGGGACGACATCAACGATGCCAGGGGACGACATCAACGATGCCAGGGGACGACATCAACGATGCCAGGGGACGACATCAACGATGCCAGAGGACGACATCAACGATGCCAGGGGACGACATCAACGATGCCAGGGGACGACATCAACGATGCCAGGGGACGACATCAACGATGCCAGGGGACGACATCAACGATGCCAGGGGACGACATCAACGATGCCAGGGGGACGACATCAACGATGCCAGGGGACGACATCAACGATGCCAGGGGACGACATCAACGATGCCAGGGGACGACATCAACGATGCCAGGGGGACGACATCAACGATGCCAGGGGACGACATCAACGATGCCAGGGGGACGACATCAACGATGCCAGGGGACATCAACGATGCCAAAGGACGACATCAACGATGCCAGAGGACGACATCAACGATGCCAGG